>VNJO01010964.1:0-40707 GCA_008042535.1 Drosophila tani | reverse complement strand
AAGTTTAAGGAGGTTCTTTTGAAGCTTAAATATTTAAATTTTAATAAGCACTTAAAGCTGCAAGCAAGAAGGGAAAGGCTCCTAAACATACATATATAAATGTTTATTATAATATTTCTTTATTTAATTTTCTGTATTTTATGTACTGTTCTCATTGTACTCATTGAATTACTGAACTCGTAGCTATGTTTCTTCTTTCCTAATTTTGCCAATAACACAGACTTTCAGAGCTCCACTCTTGGTCGTCGATGTGACCGCCTTTTGGGGTGAGACCGCCCTTGATCATGTTTGCCATCTCCAATGGGCTCCGGCACATCATCACTGATACTTTGAGAGAAGATCACCTCCAGCAGTCCGTCGGCGATATCGTCCAGAGTAAGTGGATGGCCATTGGCCACCATCACGGCCAGGATTAATGGGGCTAAGATGTCGTTGGCGCACCCGTCCATTGGCGATCTCCGTTGTATATTGGAAAATAAGGCAAAAAAAAAAAGGTTGAGAACAAAACTAGAGCTCAATTTAGACTACTCGTTGTCTGTGTGTTCATGTGAATTTATGACAACTCAGCTGACAAGTCCTGCAAGGGCCACTTCAGCTCTATCTCTGCTCGGGTTTCCACTTCACCACGGAAAATTCAATTTAAAAAAGTGTCACTTGTCAGTTGGTCACAGCAGTCTATTGTGCGATGCCCTTTGTTGTTGCTGTGCATTTTTGGATGCGGTATATCAATACCCCGGAATAGCGGCGACGCTGCGGGCATGTGCAGATACATTTCGTATGCAAATTGCTCGTCTCTGGGCAAGTCAATAAAAAAAAGTAAGACAGCCACCCGACGCAACCCACACGTATGCAAATGAGAGCAGTTGAGACCACCCCACAGCCCCAATCCAGACAGTAGTGGCACAATCTCAAGCTTATTCCATTTCATCTCGATGTTGCATGAGCGGAATACAGGAGCAGGAGCTCTGGATTTATGATTCCTTGATTCCTAGGTCCTTGTGCTACTTGTTCAGATGTTGCAAATCAAAAAGGGACACGCTTGGAGGTTCTGAAACGAACCGATGTCATTAAGGATTTAACATACAAGTTATATCTAAAGAAATTACTATTCTATCTTAAAATTTATGTATCGGATTGAACAGAAAATATTTCGCAACACGATGATCTATTAAATTATTTACATAATAAATCCATTTCTTATAAAAACTGCTAACTAATTGCTACTTAAGTTTCAACAGCTTGCAACTGTATAATTCGGGTATTCCCCCCAAGCTCGGCCTTGGGTTTTCTATGAGATTTCGTATTAAAACTTTCTTCCTAAAAACTGACTAATAACCCGTTTATCGTATATTTATTTGTACTATAATTTAAACATTTTACTTGAATATGGTTATTTTTTTTAAAGAAATTCCTTCCGATAATTACACCAGTTTACAAAATGAAAAAAAAAAATGCTCCAAGCCTGTTGATGCGATAATTATCGGTTTGCCAGCCCTGCATTATGGTATACAAAGTGATCGTGTCATATCGGATATGTATATCCATGTGTGCATGTGGTTCTGGGGGATTGCATACTTTGATCGTCGCTCTGTTCGGATTTCAGTCAGTTTCCGACAACTCGCCGGATCGCAAGCTATATAAAATCGTCATTTATCGATGAGTTGCAGTTTTTATGGTATATATTTGTAAAATAAATATACAAACAAATAATAAGTGGAGTGCAATAAAGTGGAGATTTGAAAATTTGAGTTTTACTACAGTTTTTACGCGCCTTAAGTAATGAATTAAAAAGATGCTGAAAGCAACAAATTAAACTGCATATTTATTGCAAAGACAAAGGCGTTTCTGCGTCGAATATATGTATACATATGTATATTAAGTGTTGTGTTGGAATAAGTGTAAACAATAAAAACTCTGATAAGCTTTCCGGCACGCATTGAAATTGTATCTGCCTCAAAAGGAAAATCAGAAAGTATACAACTGATCACTAAACTCTTTGTTTGTAGAATAATCCGATTTGCAGAAAAATAAGAAGTGTTGAAATTGGTATTCGTAATATTATTCAGAGATAAGAAAGTCCCTACATCAGCAGTTTTTTTGTTTACTCATTACTTCTATTTCTATGACCAATTAAATGTTTATTTATGTGGCAATCTTATAAATATTTATATTACTATAAACAAAATATTTGTATAAGACTGTCCATATATTGTTTAATAATATTTTTTTATTAATATTTTAGATAATCCCTTTCCCATTGTAATAATACTTTAAGTCAAGAGAGGTATTACGTTTCTCTATTATTATTTACACAGCAGTACGTGACCTATTGCTAAAGTCAAGTACACAGAAACATTTTTTTTATTTTTGAATTTTATAACCTCAGAAATTTGATATACACTCTTTAAAGATTTTCGTTCTATTCCGATTCCAGAAAACATATCATTCAAGAATAATCTAAATAATCATAATCCCTCTCTGGATTTTTGATACTTAAATCAAAAATTTTATATTGCAGTGCCATGGCCAAATTCGTGTTTGATTTCGGGAAGCTTAAGCAGACGTTCTCCGAAATCTGTCCGGACTTCAAAGAGGAGCCCTGCTACGATGTGGCCACAACCAGTCGTCGCTTCGCCGAGAGCATAATCTTCACCTACAGCAAGGAGGCCGCGGCAGCCAAGGCCAAGAAGAAGGACGTCTCCTGGTCGATCCAACTGGCTGTAAAAAATTCCAAGGGGACTTTGATCCGCAGCGAAGTGAAGATCCAGACGCACTTTGTCCGCGAACCGCCGCAGAACCAACCTTTCGTGATGCGCGGCCTCCTGGTGCTGTCCTTCAAGCAGGCCAGCCTGCTGGCGGTGGCCAAGTACTGCCAGCTGGTGCCGCACCAGGTGGAGCGTGGCCAGGTGGTGCTCACTCCCCTGGCCGGTGCAGTGTTCTCCAAGTTCGAGATACCCAAGCTGGCCGAGGCTGTGGGAGAACCCCTGGCCGATGTGGTGGTGGCCATAATCAGCAGCTGCCAAACCGACGGCTACTATCTGGAGCACAGTCGCTGCCACATCGCCTTGGTGGCCATTATCAAGACGGTGGCAGACCTGAAGATGCGAGCCTCCATTGTCAAGAAAACCATTAAAATGTACAAGATGCACGGCAAGGACATCGACATGGGCCAGCTCAAGGTGTGGAGCACGTTCTTAAAAAAATCTGGCCCCGCAAAGATGGACGGCGATAGCTATGATGATGTCGACAGGCTGACCGAACAGGTTCTGGCCATTCAACTTTTTGGGAAGGAGGAGAAAGGTGATGACAAGCGGTCTTCCAAAATACTAATGAAATGTGCAGCAAACTTTCAGATTCCCCGCAGTTGAGAAGTGAGGTGAAGCATCTGGGGAAATACTCTTTACAATGAGCCAGGATTTAAGCGACCATGTGAGCCCTTTGGGTTCCTCTCGCTCCGCATTGAACCAACCAACTGCAGCCATCTCTGATGCGATCATATTGTATAATACATTAATCTATCTATCAGATACTATAAACCATTTGTATGTACAATATTTCAATAAAATACAGTTTGCTTTGGTTCAATGTAAGACAATGATTTTTGAGTTATTTCCTTTTTATTTAATTATTTTTCCACGCTGAGATAACCTTTCCATTAAATAAATTATCTGTAGATTAAATAATAATTTCTCTTTATTTTCTTTCACAATAAAAATGATTATCACAAATTATGGGAATATATTTCAGCGCAATCTCACGATATTTATCATATTAAATAATTTATAATTAATTTAACTTAAAAACACAGATATCTCTTCGTTTCCTCCTGTAAATACATGCCTACGGATGTAGCAAATTGTCTTGAATGCCAAACATAGGCGATTCTTTGCTAATATCCCTTGGTTTTCTCCGTTGGCTTGGGCCTTCGCTTTTGGAGCTGCACCATCGATAATTTTAGCTGCTTGTGCTCCTTGTGCGTGCAGAGTCCCATGGATTGCATAAAGAACTCCTTTTTGCCTTTAGGCTCTGCATTTTCCGGGAGCTTCTCTTCTGGCTTCTCGGCTGGCTTGCACTGCGAACGAGCACGTTTGAGGGCTGCCTGCAGATTAAGGCGGCTCGCCTTGACCACATTCTCGGTATAGGCTGTCGGCAGCGGTTGTGGGGGCTCCGGTGGCATCTGCACAACTTCGGCGGGTCGTGCCTGTACTTCTGCTGCCTGTATTTCGGCTGCCTGTATTTCTGCTGCCTCTATTATGAAATACTTCTTCATCAACTGATCCTCGTTGGGTCGCTCCACAACGAAATACGGTTTGAGGGAAAGTTCCGGAGCAACGATGAGTGGCACAATGGTTTGACTGACAATGTCCTTGATCACCAGTTCGTCGGGCTTCAGATCGTGCTCCGTGAAGGCCAAGCAGAAGCGATCGATGTCGTCCTGGAGTCGTAGCACCAAATATTGGCATTCGGCATTTAACTGGTACAGCATGTCCTCCAGTTCAACCAGATAGCTGTTCTTGATCACGGGATCCTGCAAGGGGAAGCGATTAAATAATATGTGAATTAATTGTTAGGCTCTTTCCACATCAACTTACAGCATCCTCCTGTTGTCCAAAGACATCAACAATTGTCTGCAAGATAAAGAATGTATTAGTTAAAATATCTTCGAAGGTTGCATATAATAATATGCTGAATTTACAAACCTGATGCGTTGCGAGATGCGATTTCATGGCGCGCTGGCAGTAGGCTATATCATTGACCAATTTATCCGGCAGCTTGTAGAATGTTCGCAAATAATGTTCGAAGAACTTCCGCACATGCAAGTCCTTGCTTGGAATGGAACTGGCCCCTTGCATTTTCACCAGAAACTCCTTGATGATCTCGTAGCGCTCCTTGGGCGTAAAGTCGTTAAAGTTAATAGTTTCCATGGCGTTTGGTTATGTTTAAGTTCAGTTAACAATAAAATTTTTTGTTTTGATGCCAGAAATTGCCGCTTCGCCGTACAGTGTGCCCACATTCTCAATTTAATAGGTCCTTTAAAATACCTAGAGCTGAGTGGCAGCACTACGATTTCGATAGACATTTATCGATCGATCGTTATTTATCGGTATTTTAATTAAATAGTTTCTCATAGCACTTTGAACTACAATGTGTCGACCATGTCGACCTCTGCTGCCGGCTAATTAATGGGAAACCTCAATTTACGACCCAGCTGTCAATTCAGGCTCACGTTGTGCGTTATGGCAGTAAATATGATTGATAGTATCGGCTGTGGCTGAGCTCTGTTCACCCATGTGCGTAAATAAAATAATTACTATTTAATTATTCACATATTGATCAGTTATTGGAAGCGCATACGTGCCAAATGTATGCGAGACTGCGTCCATTTCAATTAAGCGTTCCTCCCACAAATAAATATAGTGGTCGTAAAAGTAAACAGCCATTATTGAGTGATTTACATGTTGCTGGGACTCGCTTTTCCTTTTAGCTTGTTAGCTACTTATGCTGCTGTGTTACAATATGCATATTCCAATTGCCTTAAATGGGCATAAATGTAAACTGATGCATTAATGCATCTGCACAGTTGGGCCTCGGTTTGGATAGATCTGGGATGCTGCACACTTCTCAGCTGCCAACTCATGTTTTCCCTCTGTTTTCGCAATATCCTCCGGCAACTTTAAAGCTCTTTGGCCCGGCAAGAAAACTTTTGACCGCAAAATGGTCTTGCCTGAGGAGCTCTATAATCCTCAAACGGCTTTGGCGTTGCCAAAGCAACCAGAATACACAGCAAATCCTGGACAGCAGCCGGGACTGGTGGAAGGCCAAAACAGATGCAACTGAAATCTCGTCATAAGCTCTGCCTCGGCCAAATCTAAAGTTCGCTTTCAGCAAAACGAGATCTAAGGACCAGACTCCTCTCGAACAGAGTTTACATGTCCTTCTTGAAACACTTGCGTAATGTTATTAAATAAATTAATCAATATTATTTTCATAATAAAAATTACAACTTACCTTTTCCCAGTATTTTTGTTTAATTTCTACAAAGGCAACAAGTTATGTCAGTCTGCAAATCACCAGAAGAACAATGCCAGTACCTGGTAAATAATTTATTTTTATTGTTTTATTTCGGTCCAGTTCCAGTTCCAGGAGTCGACTTAAATATCGTGGAGCTAATAATAAAAGTCGTGAACGACGCACTCCGCGTACTTATCGGGGAGAGGCGAGTCTGTATAACTGATGGCTTCTGGATGCTGGGCAATATTCATCTTGCGACTTCAAAGGATGGGCGTGGCAACAATAGATGGGCCCGGGACAGAACAATACTCGCTGTTGTCCCGGGCGACGCGACGGTTAAGGAGGCACTTTTCGAGGCAAAAAAAAAAAAAAGAACGAACAAAAAGGACAATGGCACCTAATGGTCCGATGTGGTGTTGGTGGTGTCGGCTTGCGTTGGCAGTGTTTGGGATGCTGGCTGGAGTTGCTGGTGTTGCCGGTGGTTCCGGCCGGAACAGTTGCACGCGGGCTCGGCTCCGACAGTGTCCCTCATTTATCATTTACACACCAACGCACGGGAAAACAGTCCGAACATAGCCAAATGATGGGATGCTGGGTATGTTGTGGTGCGGCGGCGGATGGGATGGAATGGATTCTATTGCAGAACCCCGGCAGAAATTCCATTAACGCTTTATGTCGGCACATGCGGCACGGCACAGCGGCCCGTCATTTGCATTGATTAAATCACTTTGCGGTCGGTTCGGCAAATGGCTTAAAAATCCCCACCAACTTTCCGCTCAATTGTTGCGCGCCCCCTCCAGTTTTATGCACTCCGCTGGCGTCCTTCATTTATTTTTTGTGTGTGATTTTTTGGGTCTCTTTATGTGTGCTGCCTTACAAATTGCTATTGTTTTTTATTCAGTTTTTCCCCGCAGAACTGCCGAATTTCTAGCCATTTTTGGCGGCAGGTTGTGAGCCCATGTTTCCAATAAATTTCACTCTACCGCCCTTTGATGATGAGGGGAAAGGTGGAACATCGTGTAATTGAATCCCACAGGAATAGGCCAAATTTGCAATGTTTGTTCCATCACCCCAGCATACTCGGGTATTTTTTTATCTACATCGAAATTATTTGTTCGGTGAAATTTGCTTGTGGATTTACATATTTGGTTTCGCATTTAGCAGAGGAAATTGTAAAAAAGGATATATTTTAATATCAATTATGTTTTCGGGTTGTATTCAAAGAAATAAATTAATTAAATCAAAGTTTCCAGGAACTAGGAGAATAAAGCTTAACCTAAGATTCTTTTATTTTATTTTTGTGCAGAATTTCTACTTTGAAAACAACTCGTTCGTAAACATTTAAACTTTATAAATAAACTTAATTTATATTTATAAAATGTTGTATTGACCATGAAAAATACTCATTATTTTTATTAATCGAACTAATAGAGCTCCCATTTCCAATGCATACAGAATTAAGTTCAGATGCAGCATCCTACGAGAACCAACTGTCGAAATTGAATGTAGCCCCACTCCACGGGCTGTATGAATTTTCACTCAATTTCCATGTTGTCTGCGGCAGGCAGACTTTCAAACAATAACAAAACCGAACAAAGATACGGGGGCAAAAGTTTAAAACAAAAGCAAAAGAATCGGTGGCGATGGCTCACAGTTACACAGTTGCGGCACCTTTAAAAGCGAAACACAGACTGTAATTGGGAAATATGCCTATGGCGCAGCGCGTGCTAAAAAGAAAATATTTATTTTGACAGAGGAGGATTTAAACGTAATTGTATCGTCCAGTGGCTCAGTAACTTTAAACTTAACGGCCAATAGCTGATAACAGATTTCAGCTCCTGCTGATGACAGCAGGCCAGGTGGCAACGCCATGCCATTATCAAACAGCTGTTATTCGTTTTTTTTTCTGCAATTGCACGTAACTTTCAAAACAATAAAGTTCTGCCGAAAATGCTCAAGGAAATGATAATCCTAAGCAGATGCTCACCCGTAAGGCAGTTTTTAAGACGCTGTCATCGACAGGGTAAGTGGAAATACTGAAAGACTTCACAGATATTTAAAATTAAACATTTTCAGCTGTGGAAAGCAGCCAAGACGGTAAGAACCACTTGACCGCATTCTTTGGAAAATGGCCCCAAGAGGAACAGCAGGAGTTCCGGCTGCACATGCGCATCATTACGGATTTCATCAGCGAATCGGAGGAGCAGCAGCTCCACGAGGAAATAGAACCGTATATGAGTAGGCTGCGCTATGAGTTCGATCACTGGGACGATGTGAGTGTCTTAAACGACGTCTAGTTAGCTTTTATTAATGTCGAGGATCCTTTAGGCCATCCACGGCTTTCGGGAGACGGAGCGCAAGAAGTGGTTCCCCCACAACCGGGAGGTTCTGGAGCGCGTGCGTCAGGTGGCTTTCGATGACGCCATCATGCCATATGTTCACATTCTGGATCTGGCGGCAGAGGGAATTATCAAGCCGCATGTGGATAGCACCAGGGTAAGAGGGTGCCCTTAGAAGCCTTAACTTCCATATATATTAAATGCACTCCCTTCGTTAGTACTGCGGCACCACAATCTCTGGAATTAGCCTGCTGAGCGACAGTGTCATGCGGCTCGTACGCACGGATGCCCAGCGGTACCAGCAGCAATCAACGACGGGCGGCAGTGCAACGGATACGGACGACAAGGGTGAAGATGCTGATGCAGCTTATCGCCATCAGCCGAAGGAGGCGTCGCTGGAAAACAAGTTCTACGCTGATCTGCTGCTCCCACGACGCTCCCTGTACATAATGAGCCACACGGCTCGCTACAATTTCACGCACGAGATACTGGCCAAGGAGCATTCTCAGTTCCAGGGCACGCCCGTGCCAAAGACACGTCGCATTTCCATCATTTGTCGCAACGAACCTTGAGACGGAGGGTAGCTATCACATAAATGCGTTAAAAATATTTTGTTTATCCCTTTTTTCTAAATATTTATCGACTAGTCTAGTTCGTATTTTGTATAAAAATATTACAGCATAAATTGTTAAATTATTTGCAGTAAGCGATATCCCTTATTCCATTTGTATTTTAATTAAAAAATTCACTTTTGGAAGGCTTAGATGATTTGGATTTGATTTAATAGGAATGACAATTTTTATATTTATTTCCCTTGTTATCTATGAGTTATTTATTATTATCTAGATTACGAATACCTCAATTTAACGGATAGTTAATTCTTATTCACTTAGTTCTTGCCTTCCTTAAAAGTTCTTGACTTCAGCAATGCAAATTGTTGTAATTACAGTCAATAAGGTAATTTCCACCAACCAAAAACGAAAGAACTCGATACTCCAGCTATAGTTCTTACCTTGTAGTATTTGCCAACTAGTTTAGGAGTTTAGGTTTCGAATGCATCAAGTTGTTAAATAAAATTGCGGAAGAGCAGTGAAACTTTCCATTCGATTTCCCAGGTTTATCGCAAAGGCGACTAGACAAACACACGTACTCCAAGGAATAGGAGTGGGGTAAGGTGGGAGCATCTTTGATTAAAAGTTAAGGGCTCGAACAGCAACAACAAATCAGCGTTAGTGGCAGTGGCATTCGTTTACCCAGCGCTTGACGCCTTTTAGCCCATTTGTTTGTTTATTAGGGGTTCTCGCCTTGGCTTATTTGCGAAGCAGATTGAAGACATCCCCGCAAATCCCAGCGCAAATATAAATCTGTGGGCGTTATTTTTAGCGCCCGATAACAAAACATGACGATTTGCAAATGATGTCATAAATTTATAAGCAACACGGCAGCTGGGAGGTATAAGAATACGTATACGTATTGTTTATGATGAATGCGGGGTGACGGACGGATATCATTTCGCGATAAAGCATCCTCGCACTTCGACGCGAGTTGTTGTGGTTTTAGCATTTTCCAGGAGGCGCCATGTAACGGCCAGTGGGTGGCGCAAAAGCTCACTGTAATGTTAGTTTCGTTTCTCTTATGCTGTTAGAACGCCTTCCACACGGCTGTTAGCTCGTGGGGCCCTCTTAGTTAGTCGAAGCATAAAATCGAATTTACTAAAACTACTTCACAGTTAACCAGCATAAGCATAATTAAAGTACTGAAACTTTGAAATTTTAGAAAAGAATTTTAATAAATTTTTATAAAATAATAAAAGCAAACAAAATTTTAAAAAGGGAAATTAAATGGAAAATTAACATGGGAAATTGGAAAATGTTAAAATGGTTCATAATACCAGCTCAAACCCTTTGTAAGCATTCAGGTTTAACTATATAAATAAATAAATAATTACATTTATATTCAGCAAAACTCATTGAAAGCAAACACAATTTTAAATAGGGCCCAAGGTAAAATTCAATGGAAAATCCTCAAATTAACAAGGGAAGTGTTTTCAAATTCACTTCCTAGTGACAACTGGAATGCGATATAAAAGTAGAAATCAATTGAGCATTAGCCTCCCTTCCATTAAAATGCTTAACAAAGTTGCAGCACCGATCAAATGAATGAGCCAAAACACAGTCGGGTTATAGTTAGTAGCAACTTTAGCTCTTTTGCCCAACTTGCAGGTGTTCAGTTCATCATCAGTGTAAGAACTTTTGAACATTGTTCAGGACTCAAGTGGAGAAATGGCTAAAACACACAAGGACACAAGCACAAGCACGAGCACAAGAAGGATAAGGAAAAGGCAGCTCGAGTAGCTCGAAATGAAAGCCAGATGAAGAAATACACCTGCTGCAGGTGAGTCGATAAAAAAGCCATCAACATTTTGTTTGCCCCAGAAACAGAACGGAGCCTGGCTAAAATCTGCACAGCAGAAACTGTAAAAGGAGAATCTACTCCATTCCCCCATTCCCTGATTCCCCCTGGCCAACAAAGTGGGAACTCGAAGTCCTGAACAAATTATCAACTGAATGCTACAGAAACAGCAGCAGTTACAACAATAATCTCGGCGACAATTTCAAGAGGCAGGGCAGCCCGCAAAAAAAAGGGGCTCCTTTATTTCGGTTATTGCTATTATTATTATTATTTTTATTATTATTATTTGCCTGCCATCCACTCGTAACAATTTCACCCTTTTTCTGTTGTTGGTCCCCGAAAAGTTGAGCGAAACTTTGGGTTTTTCATTTCGCTGAAACAGTTCCCGAACTCCACTCGAAGGGATTTTGGTCCCGTCCATTTGGCTTCCAGAAAATAGGTCTCTTCGAGGGTCAGCTTTTGTTTAGCGGGAAACAACAACGGGAAATACGAATTTAAGTATCTTGAGGGAAAAGAATTAATTTTAAAATTACTTAACTCTCACTCGAACGTATATTTAAATCACTTCCAGAATAAATCGTTTTCTAAAGCAGTTTCTATTAATTATTTCTACGTTTAAGTAGATAAATGAAGATACTTTATTTTCTTAAAATTCATCTTCATTTTTTGTTTATAATTTTTTTAAATTATTGCGAAGTCGAAGGCCTCGTAACTAGCACTTCAACCCTCTATGTTAGTATTAGTTTTACATCCTTTACTACCATCTTAAATAAATAAATCAATAAAATACATTTTCAAACTTATTCCTGCAATATTATTTATCCAACACTTCAATACTTAATCATTAGGAATTTTCTAAATTCTCCCAACTTTCATCTTTGTTGTCTCTTTTTTGTCACGCAGTCAAGCACTTTCATCTAAGAAAACAATTTTTGTTTCACTATTTTAGGAAAGATACTTTGCTTGGAAAAATCCCCAAGCTCCGCAAAATTTCGACCGCTTTGCTTTAAGAAATTCCCGACAAAAACTTGAAAGGCATTATGTCGGGAGGGGGAAAGAGCGGAAAATGCGCTTCGGGCAGGGCTTTTGTCCTGTGCCGCCTGTCGAAGGACTCGAAAGGACATTTTCGCCTCCTCGTGGACTTTTCGCTGCCAAATATTTTCTTTTGAGCGGCATGCGGCAGGACAGTCGATGCTTCATGCCGTTGATCCGCTCCGCAGCAGAACTGCTCCTTGGCAGCAGGGCCAAAAAAAAAAAATCCAATTAAATGAAGTTCCTTTTTGTAGCTCCTGCACTTTTCCAGCGCTTTCTTTATTATCCTAGGGGCGGACGAGGGAAACTGAGTCAGCGGCGGACATGCAGCTTAATGCACAAATTCGCGCCCTGACATTTCAATAATCCCCGGATGCAGTCGCGCACAGTGGTAACGGAAATTAATACGTTAAGTAAATCACTTTAGGCCAGCAATTATCTACGCTTAAAGGTGCAAAGCTACCCACTACATGTCATTGCTGGATTAACCTTTGAAATGCAGCAGAACGCACCTGAATGCAGTCAGGAAAATTGCATTATGGAGGCCAGCCACGTGAGATGAGGCAATATATAAAATCTTATAGACTATAAGTTATAGTCATTAAAGCATCATTATTTCATTGTTTTAACGTCCAAATAATTAACCTAATGGTTTGTCAGTATTTCAAAATCAATTATAAGAATGCTCCTGAAGTCTTTTAAGCCCAAAATCATTACCCCAAACTTCGCTTGGCTTAAAATCAAAGTCATATAATTACATCCCATCAATATCCTTTAATTTTGTACTGAATTTCGTCAAATAAGCTCCACTGGTCAGAAGGGCGTAACGTTCATTATCATTGACCGGGAGGAATAGGCTATCGATTGGCTCCCCTTTCCACCGGCGCTCTGCTTTCCGAGATTAATTGAGCATAAATTTTTTCTGCGCGCTGCCCCGGAATTGCGTGAATTGTGAAAAATGTTCGAGCAGAACAGCAACGAGCCAGGGCCACTGTGTCCTTGAGAAATGTTTAATAGACTTTTAAGTCATTTTTTTTTTCTTTTCGTTGCCTTGCACGGCAGGCAGGAGTACCAGACCCAGCTCGAGAACTGCTGTCACCTGCCGGCAATCACGTCCATTAATCACGATTATTTCGAACTGAGATCGACAAACGAGCCGCAGCCTGTTCGTTATGTTCCCCACGGCTCGGCGCTATTACTCACATTAATAAGTAATTATTTTAACCTGCGTGGCACAGTTTCGTTGCCCCGAACTGGACCTCGAGGAGGTGTGCTTAAATTAGGCCATGATGGCTGCATTTATTCGCTTAAACACGCATTGGTTGCAGTTCATAGAGTTGAGATTTAAAGACACGAAACAAGCTATAATAGTTTCAGCTTATTGCTTACTGAAATGGACCGTGCCTAAACGGGTTTACTTGATAAACAGAAACCCTTTAATCCCCATTAGACGGTTTATACGCCGGAGTCGGGATTGAACCCCCAGGAGATCTGGTCCTCCCAGCGATTAAAACTTTCTGCGGCAGCCGCTGTTTCAGCCTCAGTTTCTGGCCCTGACTTCTCCCAGGCCACAAACAGTTGGCCGAGTCGAAAGTTTTCCCTCTGCGGTTAATTCGTTTTTATTTTGGTCGGCTGTGCGATTGTTTAACCGAGAGAGCCTCAAAACCAACTGGCGCCAGTCTGTCCCTGAGCCGGCTTTCCCATCCTGGCCACAACAAGTGAGATGTCAATCAATAGTTCTGAAGCTAACAGAGCTGCCAAACTTTCCCCGTCCGAATAAATGTGACACGAGCCGAATAGCGAAGCCAGATGTGTCTACGAAGTTCCCACCGTTGCCCCCATTGTCCTGAAATATTCTCAGTAGTCGGATTCAGTTGTCATGGAGCTTAAAACGCTTAGTGGATAGTAGTTGCTGACCACCAAGTTTTTTTAGGAGGATTTCTTTTTTTATTAAAGTCACGATGAGGAGAAGCGTAATTAAAACCATTTAAATTCCCATAAATTCTAGGTAAATGCTAGCATAATATCCCACAGAAGGGAAGTCCCATTGATGCATGGCTAATTTCAATATTTATCTTAAGAATTTGTTTGTCCAGCTTAGGAAAATCAATTTTCTTGGGCAGCTGGACCTTCTGGAGACGGTGAGTGAAAGGTGTTTTAGATTTACCATTGTCCTTCTGCAGATATCGTGCAACTGCCGGCCCGGAAACTTACTTACGACATCAGCAAAACTACTGAGATGCGTAAACAATGAGCGTTATGGACATCCTTCCATGTGTGCGTAAGGGAAAAATCCGTAAAAAGAATGGAAATGCAAGCGCTCACGTATCCGCAGTCTTGGCCAGCATTCCGTGGTCCAGGTAGCAGGACAATGGACTCGAAGTCATACATACAAATTGCACTTTGAGCGCGCGCTCGGTACGCATGGAATTGCATTCAGTGATGCAAAAAACAGAAAGGTACCATGTCGAAGGTATTTATATCTTGAGTTTTACATTTGAACAGAAGGTGTTTTTTAATTAATGAATCTTAAGGAACCCATTCTCATTCTTATGTTTTTAGTTATTAAAAAAACATTAATCACACAGCTTCAAAAAAATGTAAGCCAGTATATTCTGAACACTTTCACTTCCCAGGTGAAAAAAGGTTCGTACCTTCCCATCTCTGATGGCGAATGGGTCAACGAACCAAGATGCCCAGCAGCCGCCCGCTGTTCTCCCCTGTTCGCCCAGGACAATGCCAATGACAGAAGTCCTGCGGCGCTTTGTCTTGTGTGCAAACGATAAGCATCTGCAGCGCCATGGTCCGAGAATCCTTCCCGGGCGTTTCCATCCAAAAAAAGGCGCCTAAAGAGCATACCTTTTAAGCGGCTATACCAGTCCAACACATGAAAAAATTTGCAATTTTCGGAAATATTTTAAAAATAAAGTACTCGATATTATGTTTTGAGCTGGACATAACAGGGCTATATCTTCAGCTATATTTTTTTTTTAACAAAAATATTTAAAAATAACGGGTTTATACGCAGTTTCCGGAGGTGCTACAAAAAAAATACCCCAACTGCTCGCACGATTCGCTGAAGCGAAGAAATTCAAAAAGGTTTTTAAAATAGTTTGACCTGATCGTTTCTATGCCAGCTATATGATATGGTGATCCGACTTGGATAAAAACTTCAATATATGTGACGCCGACGCAACTATCCCGGGGAATGCCTTCAACAAGTCAAAGACCGCCGCTTGGTAAACGGTAACAATGAGCGATGTAGTTTTATTCTATAAAATGTACAACAGTTAAACTTAACCTGAAATACACTTGGGTTATTACATACCGCAGTTTCTCTTCCCTCTCTCTGGGATAGCGCAAATCGGAGTGATTCTGCGCGGCTAAACTTGGCTTAACTTTGGCCTTATTAGTGTGACCTTGCACAACAACTTCAAATATCTCAGACAAATAATACTAACTCTGATGGCGCCTAATTCAAACTTAACTGACTATCGATAGCCACTAATCCGTTCCGCGACATATGTCTATGATTAAATTAAAGGACCATATATTGCATTTGATTCCGGTATCTTTAAAAACAATGAAAATCGGCCCATTTGGTCCGATCGTTCCTATGGCAGCTATAAGATTTAGTGGTTCGATTTCGTCCGTTTCGACTAAAATTATAATACCCTGAAAGGATATAAAAATATCAATATCGCCTATTTCGTGCCAAAAAATATAGCCAAGAATGTATATTTTTAACGGAAAAATATCGATATGTCGATATATTTCAAACAGCCCTATTCACCTTTTTCTTGGTTATTTTTAGGTCTTTATTTTTGGCCCGGATTTCACATAGCCAACGCACGGTCACATTGGATCCGACGTAGGACCGGGAAAAACTCAAACCTTTCTTTCATTTCTTTTCAAACTTTCAAGTGCGATCAACGAAGCAAAAAAAAAACGCGACGCGTCCCAGTCCGAGTCAGTGCGAGCGTAGCCAAACGAGGAAAATACATTCCACCGCTCCCGTGACGATGCTGTAGAAATTGAAAGTCAAATGAATTCTGTTCCCTACTGTGTGTGTGAGTGTACATCGAGCGTCAATTTTGATGATAAAATTTGCCTGCGCTTATGCGGATGTCTGTGAGTGTGTGCGTTGAGCATATGTCTGTCAGTGTGTTGGTGTGAGCGTCGAGCATAAGAAAGCAGCAACAACAACAACATCGGAGAGCAGTCGGCGACGCTTAGCGAAAGAGAAACAAAGAGAAGCGTGAAATCTCCATTTTAATAGCGAGAGAAGTCAAGGAAAGGGTATCCAGCACGATGGCCAGTTTCCAGATCCACCAGGATGCCAACAACAAGGAGAACCCCGGCGTCACAATTCCGGCCGGAGTCAAGGGCGCTAAGCAGCCCCTGGCCGTAATTGGCAAGGAGAAAATTGCGCTTGCGCCACGGACCAACTTTGCCGTGCTCAACAACAATAACAACCACAACGGGAATGTGCCTCGTCCGTCGGGAAAAGCGGTAAGTCCCGGGAAAACACACACATATTTCCACAGCAATGCTAGACATTCTAATGCAGCTGCCGATTTTTTATGGTGGTGGGATCTTCATTACGTGAAGGCTGCCTGCGTTTGTGTGTGTGTGTGATCAGTGGTGGTGGTTTTTCTGTCCTCCCTCTCCTTTTTGGATTTTGTTATTTGGTGCACTACGCAGATAACCTTTGCTAATTATTCGCGCCTAACCTCTAAGTTAACCTAGAAAATGGCACAGCCTGGCGACTGCGCGCCTTTTTCTAAGAACTGCAAAAACAAATCAGTGGAGCAAAGAGGAGAGCAATAGCAAATGCAATTACACGACACACACACACACACGCGCACAAGCCTATGGGAAGCCAAGGAAAGGCGCGCAACTAAAGAGAAACAACAACAAAAGTTGCGCCCGTAACAGGATTATTCCAGAGAGTGAGACAGTGGCAGGGAGAGAGCGTGCAATGGCAGGGGCTACAGTTGCTGTAATTGTTAACCCTTACTCATGCATATTTATGCCTGCGGCTCTTGTGCTTCCCATAGCAGGTCTTGCGTGATGTAAAGGTCCTTAGTGCGGATGAAAATGTGAGCTACGCAGCGAAGAAATCGAACGTGGTGCCCGTGGTGGAGCAGTTCAAGACCTTCTCCGTTTACGAGGATAACTTCGACACCCATGTGGCGCCACCAGGCAAGACCCTGGCATCTGTGGCCGATAAAGAAAACCAACATGCTGCCGCAAAGTGGTAAGTTTCACTGTAACTTCCCTCTAGAGTTTCCGTAACGTCCATTTCTTACACCCAGCGATGTGGCGCAGAGGGAGTTCACCGTCTGCGATCTGGACACCACACCCATGTCCATCACGGACGTCCAGTCACCCATGTCCGTGGACCGCTCGCTTGCCGAGGTAAGCGGTAACCTTGATGCTGTCGCCAAGCCGGGCGAGCGCATCAAGGAGCTGCCGCCACGGAATGATCGCGAGCGGTTCTTCGAAGTGGTCCAGTACCAGATGGACATACTCAACAACTTCCGGGAGAGCGAGGTGAGTTCGGAAATCTGAATTTTGGGAATAAAACTAAAACTAAAAATTATATTATATAATTTAGTCTATTTTTAAGACCCTTTTATTGCAAGAGGTTAAAATTTACACGAATTTTAAACATTTTCCAACATAAAACAAAAAATGACTAAATTTGTAATACCTTTAGACATGGTTAGGCACCGAATTTCAAACTCGGAGCCCGACAAAACAAAATAGCCACCAAAATTAAAGTTGTGAAGACATTATTTACAAAGAAAGCATACCTAATTATGTATATATTGTTTTTTAAGTCCTTGAGCATGGTGTTTGTCCCCTACGATGTATAGGTTTTGTTTTCGTACTTCTAATGCACGCAGTATATCCCTCAGAAATCTCTTAAAGGAAAGAAAAAATGTCCTTTATCGATTCAATTGGTATGAAGTTAAGGAAAAGTAAAAATAATTCCGAGAATAGGTCTTTAAATCATTAAATTAATAGGGCAAACAATAACTAACCTAATTTGTATTTAACATTTAAGAATAAACCAAACCTTAAACCTTAACCCTAAAAACGTCTTACTCTTTTAACTAAGTACCTTTATAGACAGAGATAGGAAAAATCAAGATATCACAAATTATTTTCATATAGAAGATATACTCCCCTTGAGTGCCTTGGTTTTTTTTCTGTTTATATTTCCTTGGCCATGTGCGTTCCTTAGCTGTGTGTGTGTGTGTGTGTGTTGTCATGCAAGCAGGCAGACGTAATTTCTCTATTCGAAGGGGATGGGGTGTAAGAGGGAAAAGGAAGACGGTCGGACCCTGTGTCGCACCCTAATGTGGCATTCCCTTCACGCGCCGCTGCCTGCCCTCCTCTTCCTTTGGTCACATGTTTACCGAGGCAAAAAATGCGCGCCTGCATCTTGTTCTTCGTCGTTGCCTCGTCTATATTGACTCTTCTGCGTCTTGTCATTGCATTGCCCAAGAGTTTGTGCCGTTCCACCTTCGTAGAGCACTCGGAAGTAATGGAATTTGACTTGCAGCTAATTGCTGTTGTTGCTGCTTTCTTGCGGCCACGCTAGGTTGCCTTTTTGTTGTTGGAATAATCATAATTATTGCTGATATTTTCATCATAGTTAAGCCATGTTCTGGCTTACTTAGAACCTTTGGATGCCTCCATTTGGTTGGCATTTCAAACCTTTCCCTTCCTAAGTGTTTTTAATTATATTTTTGGTAATTTATTTTTGCTGCTTTATTTTTTTCTGCATTTACCAATCATAGAACTTGTAAATTTGACTTGAAATGTTTTTAAAACAAACCCTAGGATTAATTTCAAAAGTGTCCCCGACACGTATGGGAAATCGCCTCACAACCTGAGATAGATTTTCCAGATGAGGCCGCTTCCCAATCGCGTCCAGGTCACCAAACTCAAATTCAGGATCCAAAATCTTAATTTCCTTTTGATTTGTGAACAAACTAACGTGAGTTCTTGTTGAACTGATCGTAAAAGTCATCCGAGACGGCATTGCTCAAAGCCACGAGGGCATCCTTGCGCTGCTGATCCTGCTCCACCGCCAACTTGGCATTGGCCCGCATCAGCTCGTCGAACTGGGCCTTGCGTCGGCGCTCGTCCTCGATGTGACCGAGGACGAGAGTGCGATCCATGTTCATGGCATACTGCTCCCACTGCTTGTCCATCATCTGGGCCTCCGTCTTGCGCTGGGTGGCCAAGAAGAGCTGCTGCTCCTGACCCAAGCGGAACACGCGCAGCTCCTCGGGCGTCATGCCGCGATACATGAAGGCGATCTTCTTGTTCGGATCGGTCCGGGACTGGGCCACATCCGGATTCTCGGTGAGCATGTCGCTCGAGAGCATGTTGTAGATCTCGGCCATGTCATCCTCGTACTTCTCGCGCTTCTCCCGCTCGCGATCCATTTGCTTTTGCCTGGCCATATTCATGTTGAACGCGCGCACCTGCTGGATCACCTGGTTGCGCATCTGGGTATCCGACTTGGCCATCTCCTCCAGATGCTTGTCGCGGCAGCCCAGGTTCTCCCTCAACATGCTGTCCGCCAGCTTGCGTGCCTCCTCGGCCCGCTTGCGCTCCTGCACCTGCTGGTCCAGCCAGGCACGTTGCTGCTCCCGCTGCCGCACCTTGCGATCCGAGTTGTAGAGATCCTCGCCGTTGAAGATCTGGGCACTGGACACGCCCAACGTGATGTCATCGTCGGCGATGCGTGTTGGACGCGCCTTCTTGAGGAAATTCGGATCATTCAGGTCGAACTCGCGACGCTGCTCCTTGCGCTGATAGCGACAGCGATAGTAGTTGAGATCCGAGTCCGCCACACGCTGCTTCTTCTCCAGCTCCTTCTCCTGGGCGCTGACCAGGCGCTTCTGCAGTTGCTCCTGCTCCTCGAACCGCTTGTCGCACTCCAGCTGCAGGCTCTGCTGTTTCTTCTTCTCCAGTATCTGGCGCTCCAGCATGTCCATGTCGAGCTACGGTTTGTGGTTGCTTTAAATCCTTCTGAGGATTGGATCTGATTGGACACTCACCCCATAGAGGCGCTGCTTGGCGTTGAAGATGCGCCGCTTGCGTTCATCCTCGTACTGCTCCCGCTTCTGCAGCTTCATCGCCTCGTCCAGGTCCTGCTTGGTGCATATTCCGATTTTGAGCGTCATCCTGTACCAAAAATATATACGCGCTTATCGGTTTTGGGTTGGTTTTATATTCCTGTTGGGTCTGAAAAAAACCTGTCTTTACTTCTGGCTAGAGAAAAAGAAACGAATGTATTTGTATTTGAGTTTCGGTTGAGTTTGTTTGCCGGGTTGCCGGGTGAGCTTGGCTCGTCGTTGGTTTGTTTGTTGTTCGCCTTTTCGCTTCTCTCAGTATTTCCATCCATCTGCTTTTTTTTTTGGGTTGGGTACTTGAGTTGCCTTGGATGCCATTTATTACCAAGGATATGGAGAAATTTAGGAATTTAGCCCCTAAATAATATCCACTTTTATACAAATTTATCCATATATTACGTAATCCCGGATTTTTATTATTTTTGACCACCTCCCCCTATGTAATCAAGAGTTATCATTGAAGGAACCCCTTTCCCTATGATTACGTAATCATAAAAATGTTCTTTACTAAAAGTTGATAAAACAAAAATATTTTTTTAATTTATTTTGATTTAAAATGATTAAGTAATCATTATCCGAGAACCCCCCCTCTTCAAATGATTATAATCAAACATAATCACTTCGTTGACCCTCTTCCTTCTTTACTTGCTAACGTAATATAAGGACAGCCCCAAGGTGTATGTTATTTATATGTATTACTTTTTATTTTTATATATTTTTCTTTCTTTCCCTTGTACATAATTAAAAAAATTCAAAACTTATGCCCCAATTTGTGATTTTACTATTTTAAAAGGGTAATGTTGGTCCCTTTCTAGCCTCGTTATAGTATTACCAAAATGGTCTAAAGCGTTTCTCTCCTTTACCTTTTTTTTTTTTGAAAGCCCACGCGAGCCGTCGCTTGACGTGTCCAATAATCGTTAAAGCGGCCATTAAATAAACACCTAATGTACATATTGCCCATATACGAGCGTTTTTGGCAAAAGATTTTCACGTTTGAGCTGGGAATTTGAATATGCTGCTCACGTAGCACGAAATAACCAATAAACAAATAAAAATTGGTAAATTTGATTCCCTCGCTTTTGCTGGCCACTCCTGCTCCCAGGGGACTGGCTCTGACCGAATTGGGTTGCCAATCTCAGAGGTAAGGGATTTAGACATTTGTGGTACTCCTTGCCAGAGGTGGACTTTGGAATGAAGTCCGTTCCATTTAAATTGTATATTTTACCATGTTTTTTAAAAGGGAAAATTACAGGAATATTTGGATTACTTTAATTAGAAATTACTATGTATTTATTTATTTATCTAAAGCTAACAATTTTTGTTAAACTACGAGCTAACGGTGGGTTTAGAGCTCAAGGGTTTGCTATAAGTTGACATATTTACAAAATTATAATATTTCCATTAGGTTTGAATTTTAATTATATTGGCATTGATGCTAATTCATATTTTGTATGGGAATTAGGCTAAACTTTAAAGATTTATTGTGACTAAACTAAGAGCGTCCCCAACATAATTTTTATACCCAAATGTACGTTGAAGTACCCCCTATCTATGATTTTTTTTTTTAATTTTTTGGAAGGGGCCCGTTTAATGGAAAATTACCGATAATTCATATTTTCTACATAATTAGAATATACAAATAATAATAAGAAAACTAAATAATAGTTTATAAGCAACTTTATTCATGTTTTACGAGGTATTCCATGGTTGCAACGCTTATATTGTGCATAGATGAGTCCAGCTCTTGGACGCCAAATAAATAAATTCATGGAAATAAATACGCCGCTCGGGAGAAGCATCAAGCATAACAATTTGTGCGATAAATGTATGCTAACGATTAGAAAAAGTCTCTATCTGTGTTGCCCGAACCCTAGTAAAGTTTGCTGTAGAAATTACTGAGAATGAGTTAAACTAATTTTGTTTACTCAACTTAATTTTGCAGAAGAAACATCGCCCGAAGCCGCACTATATGCGCAGGCAGAACGACATCAATCATACCATGCGCTCCATCCTGATTGACTGGCTGGTGGAGGTGTCCGAGGAGTACAAGCTGGACACGGAGACGCTCTACCTCTCCGTCTTCTATCTCGATCGCTTCCTCAGCCTGATGGCGGTGATGCGAGCCAAATTGCAGTTGGTCGGGACAGCAGCCCTGTACATTGCCTCGTAAGTAATTAACTGTTTTATTAATTTTTTGTATTCATTTTAATTATATTTATTTACCAGTAAATACGAGGAGATCTACCCCCCAGAGGTGGGTGAGTTTGTCTTCCTCACCGACGATACCTATACCAAGAAGCAGGTGCTGCGCATGGAGCAGGTCGTCCTGAAGATACTCTCCTTTGATCTGTGCACACCCACGGCCTATGTCTTTATCAACACGTACGGGGTGCTGTGCGATATGCCAGATAAACTCAAGTTCTTGACGCTGGTAGGTAGCTTTGAATTATAGATCTATAATCCATGATTATAGAATTATATCCCATCCTCTCAGTACATTTCGGAGCTGTCACTGATGGAGGGCGATACCTTCATGCAATACTTGCCCTCGTTGATGTCATCCGCTTCGCTCGCCTTGGCCCGCCACATTCTGGGCATGGAGATCTGGACGCCGCAGCTGGAGGAGATCACCACCTACAAGCTGGAGGACCTTCAAACTGTTGTACGCCAGCTCTCTTACACCCACAAAGCGGCCAAGGACCTCAACACGCAGGCCATGCGGGAAAAGTACAATAGGAACAAGTAAGAAAGCTAAATTAATTAATTTAATTTAATTTAATTATTAATTTAAAATTCCCCCCGATAGGTACAAGAATGTGGCTATGATCGAGGGCATTGAGCTGAGCAAGGAAGACCTGGATCAGCTCTGTGATTCCTACAATGCCAAGCAAACCGAGCAGCAGACAAAGGAGGAGGTCCTTGCCAAGCTGGATGAGAATTTGTTTTATAAGTTTTAAGTGTTTTGGCTCCTGCGCCCCTGTCATGGCCAAATTGTATTTTTAGCTTAGTGTTTCCATGTAATATTTCGCATATATTTTAAGTTAAGGAATCGCCGCTAAAATCTGCTCAGCATGGGCAAGCTCCCCCTTAACAGTAATGGACAATTCTATATATGCCCGCCATATAGAAGATTACTTGCGCGTCACCAAGTAGAACCACTGTCCACGGTGAGAGCTTGCCAAAGCCAAAGCGGTAGAAGAAGGAAGCCCCTAGTGACAGTCTCTGAAAACCGATATATTTCATATTTTTACCACCCTCAACAATCTCTGTTTTTTCTATATGTATTTTTATGTATTTATAAACCACGAACCACACTTGGGATGTAGCAGGTACAGAAATTATATACTTAAACGCATATTTATATATTAGGCCATAAACGTTCTGTGAACCACGCAACCACAAATATATACGTCGATTTTATAAACAGACACCACAAGCCATGATCCCCTGGAACACCCAACACCCGGCATACACGCACACTCCCAGCCATGAAAATTACTGCCCTTAACTCGTATTCACGTAAATCTAATGACGCTTACTAAATGTTTATTCAACTTAGTCTAATCTTCCGTGTCCGGCGGAGAGAGAGCCTAGTTAAATGCAGAAGCCGATTTCACGAGGTTCTACTACGCTAACATAAATTATATATGATTTTACTAACAACTCAATGTAATTGCATTGCCGCGTATATTCCACATATATACCTATTGTATTCAATAAAATTGTGAAAGTCAAGCACAAAAGGATACTGTTTCATAGAGGTGTTTGCAATTCAGTTTGGGCATTGGATTTTACGGGAAAGGATAAAAGGTACAGGTTTTCGTACATATATACATCCTCTACATCGTCGCTACAGTACCAGTTGTCATTAATAGGCATCAACCGACGCTCTCATAGCCTTGTTCCACTGCTACATTCAGCTCCATTCTCGAGAATGGTCCATTCGTTTACATGGGGAAAAATGGTCCGTTCAAAATCGACAGACCATCCTGTTCACCATTCGCCCCGATGGTTTCTATACATACTAAAAAAAAAAATCGAATGTTAGGCGATATTTCTTAAGTTCCTTCCCTTAACCTTCCTTCCCATCCCTAGTTTCTTATTGTTCTTGAAATTAGGAATATTTTTGCAAAAAGATGAATGAAAACTAGTTCGATGAAATATTGATGAATTTTTGCGCAAAAATTTTGATGACAAAACCCAGTTTTTTCTTGATAAATTATCAATGAAAAGTTGATGAAACATCAATCAGATTTAATTAACTTTTGATGAAGTAGTTGATGAATCATCGTTGAAATGTTTATGATTTTATATTTTTGGCCTAAAATGTTGATGGCAGTTTTGTGTTGATGAATCATCAATGAAAAGTTGATGAATCATCAATGAAAAGTTGATAAATCATCAATGAAAATTTGATTAATCATTAATGAAGAGTTGATCAATGATAAGCTGATGAATCACGGAATTGTCGATGCATTTTTGGCCTACAATATAGATGACAAAACCCAGTTTCACGTAGAAAAATCATCAATGAAAAGTTGATGAATTATCGATGAAAATTTTATGAGCTATTGATGAATCATGGATGAAATGTTGATGAAAAGTGGATGAATCATCGATGAATTTGTCACTTATGACGCCCTAGGACCGGCCAATGTTAATTTCATCAGTAATTTGTATGGGGTTTCAAAGATTCTGGACTACTTGATGAATTGATGAATTGCTCCCTGAGGCTTACAAAAGCAAAACTTTTTGTTTGAACATTTGTTTATTCACAAATCATAAAAAATAACTACAACAATTGGTATCGATCGATGCTGTTGCACTCGCTCTGCGATCAATCACATCGACCCCGAGTCGCGATTTCGAAGAGTTTCGGGGAGGATCACTGATCACTGATCACTGATACGTGGGTGAGCTTCTGTGGTTCGGGAGCAATGGATAAACACGAAAGAAATGACAAAAACCGAAATGCATGGCGCCTTGGGCGTTCTTTCCTCTCTCTGTCTCTTTAGTAGGCGAATCGGGTGTCCGGATGGTAGCCAAGCTTGTCCAGCGCCGGATTGCAGGCAAAGTTAATCATGGGCGGTGGGCCGCAGAGCAGCACAATTGTGTCGTCCTTGGCGGGCAGCAGGTGAGCGGCAACCATGTCCTCGTTGATGAAGCCAACACTGTAGGGCCAGCCTGGATGGCAAGATTAAAGAAATAATAATTAGTGAGGGGCTTTAAATAGCGATTAGAGGCGAGGAGCAACCTGCACACAATCTTTCCCACTGGCTTGGCTTTTTGTGAAATGAAAGCAGAAACTTAGGGGCAGAAGCTGGAGCTGTGCTAATTCCTAATAGCTAAACCGCTGCTCGGCCCGATGGCCCAGTCGCTCCAGGCCCGGAATACACGTATAGTTGACCATGGGCGGCGGACCGCACAGCAGGCACAGGGTGTCCGCATTCGGCGGAAACAGATGCCGCTCCATCATCTCGTCATTGACGTGGCCCGTGTTGTAGGACCAGGCTATGAACCGCGCGTTCCCCGTTCGCGGCGTCCGTTTGAGGGCAGCATGTGGCAAGGGGCACAAGACACAAGATTCTTAACATAATAGATGATTGGCACATGTTGGCTGATTTACTGAAACGGATGATGATGCTGCTGCATGCTTATGAAGCTTCGTTTGGGGGCTAAACATGCTCAAGTCAGAGAAAAGATTGGTGCAGTTCTCAAAGGAATATTCTGAGGTGAGACTAATCGAAGGAAATTAACATAAGAAACCCCTTAAAGTGAATCTATACACAATTATTTAATAGCCTTGTTCCACTGCTACATTCAGCTCCATTCTCGAGAATGGTTCAATATTTTACATGGGGAAAAATGGTCCGTTTAAAATCGACAGACCATCCGTTCACCAATCGCCCCGAAGGTTTCTATAAATACTAAACAAAAAAATACCGAAAAATATCGATTATTAGGCGATATTTCTAAAGTTCCTTCCCTAAACCTTCCTTCCCATCCCTAATTTCTTTTTGTTCTTGAAATTATGAATAGTTTTGCAAAAAGATGAAAGAAAACTAGTTTCAGCGCAGCATTTTGTTGTCGCCACTGCATAATGCTATGCTCCTTAAGCTGTGGCAGGGAAATATTTCTGATTTGCGGTCGTGGCAGAAAACACCCGATTTTTCTTTCAAATAAAAATCCTAATGCATGATTTTCCAATTATAACTGACAAAACTTCCTACTTATAATCATTTTAAACCTCTCCCCAACTTAGCATGAAGAAATGATATGATCTCATGAGCACGAACACAGGACGAACACAATCAAGACTCTAAAACTACTAGAGCTCACCTTCGGCTGCCTTATCGACGGTGTACCAGACCTTAAACTGGTCAGGATGCTTCTGTGCCAGCTCGTCCAGCTCCTCACGTAGCAGAATGTCCTTTTCGCTCTATAAAACATTAAAAATTAATTAGAAAAATTCCCAAATAAGCTCACTAATCACAAACCTGATTGGCAAACAGTAGCGCCAGTTCGGTCTTGTCCTTATCGCTCCGCTTGAGCACTTCCCTGGCCAGCTGGAGCATGGGTGTGATGCCAGTGCCGCCCGCAATCATGTTCACCCGCTTGGCGGTCACATGCTTGGGCGGATCCTTGCGTAGCTTCTTGATCGAGAAGGTGCCATTGCCCAGATACTGCAGCCGACCGGAGGGGCCACGGAAGGAGATCTTGTCGCCCACCTCCATCTGTTCCAGATGCTGGGTCATCTTGCCGCCGGCCGGGAACTTGGGATGCGAGTCCTTGAAATACACCTTGACCACCAAATCCACATAGCCCACATCCTCATCAGACGAAATGGGCGTGTACGGCCGAATGACTAGATCGTTGTCAATGGTGGCAATCAGATGGATGTGCTGGCCCACGGGCAGGCCGAGGACATGCTGCTTGGAGGGCAAACCGAACCGAAAGCGCCTGGTGTCATGGCTGAGCACCTCCTTCTCGATGAGCGGCAGCAGGTACTTGTCATTGGGATCCACCAGCGTGCGCAGGCGAGCGGTCCTATTGGGTTCCCTCCTTGGCTTGGTCGACTTCTTGTTGAGCAGATAGTGGACGATAAGGGCACCGGCTACCACAGCAACCACGCCCACGGCGATGGGAACAAACTGCAAAAGAAAAGATAAAGAAACAAGTAGAGATTTATACTTTATACCAGGGGTGCTCAAAATTGCCTTACGGCAGTGCACTTATGGAATTCTATTGAATTGTTGTTGGCTTGGCTCGATACGCACAGCGACACAAAGAGGAATTGGCGTGTGCCCTAGGAAAGTATGGCTAGTGCCGCTCCGTATGCTAAGTGCCAAAACAAAAACAAATGTACTCGCGTGCCATAGCATTGAGCACCCCTGCTTTATACTAAGATTCTAAGGGCCCTGCTTTATGGGTAAACAAGAAATATTATTAAATCATCCTCAGATTGACCCGGGAAGCTTATAGCCTGACTCTAGGCCGGATTACAGCTACTGATTGCAATATAATACGCTGATAACCTAATACGTTTGCTTACGTCCCTAGGTAAATTAAAGCCTTATATGAATATAAGAAGGTTTCATATATTTATGTACATCTGAGTTGCATTTTTTTAAAGGGTGATCGCATTTCCGGACATTCTACCGTGGGAAAACTGTTTGCTCCGCTAAAAAAGAAATGCGTTTAATTTATGGGTGTATAACTTAGAAACTTGTTAATGAAAATGCCTAAAGCAATTCGCTGAGTGATAATTAAACCTTAAGCAGCGTTTCAAATCACTAATTGAACTCTAAACAGTCCCGTAATCATATCTCTAGTTATAAGTAATAAGTTTAGATTGCATTTCCCTTCGATGGGTTAAGTAACAATTGATACTATTTTTCGAGTGCCTTGTGTTTGAAAGGTCACCATGGTCAGTGGAAACCACCGCCAGACAGCTGGCGTGATAAGAAAATAACAAAAATAAACACAAATCTGAGATAGAGACCGACCGAGTTAAGCTTTTTGGTGTGTCTCTAACGAAGCCCGTAAAAAACCTGCGGCTGATTGGGGTTACCAACTTTAGACATCAAACTTTGGCCCCAGATCAGGGTGACCGTGAAGTGAATATTGCATTAGAGAGGCTTTGGCAAGTTAGTAACCATGACGTCACATCCCACACATTCATAAACAGAGAGCAGGCCATAAGAGCGAGCAATGGGAAGAGTAATAAAAAGGCAAAGAGAAAGCTTTCACGGAAGTGCACTTGAACTTACATCGAATTCAGTCATTTCTTTTTTTCAATGAGCACTTGTCCACTTTGTTGTGCGTTGAGTTGACTAATTTCTAATTTGAATTGCGCCTGGGACTGGAAAGCAGGCGAATATGTTTGATCGCGTGTGGCCGCGCACGATTCCGATTTCCAATTGAAATGAAGTCGTCGCGTGGATGTGCCGCTATAACTACTACAGGCCCTCTCTTTATTTCAGCCCCTTTTCCAATCTCTCTTTATCTCTCTGTGTGAGCAAGAAGCACAGTCAGCACGAGTCAGCTGGGTGCAAACAGTAAGCAAACGTTAGAACGAGTTTAAAAAATGACAACTTCCATTACATTGCAAAAATATGTTATTACTTCAAATTTGACAGCCAAGTGATTATTTTTTGATCTCTAATTAAAATCGGAATTTTCCTAAATAGAGGATAGCAAGCTTAGAAATAGGCGTTTTATGGCAACTTCTTGGTGAAAAGTCCTCAAGGGTCCAAATGCTTCAGCCTTTTTATTAATTCCCAAATAAATATCACATTTTAAATATTTTCATTTTGGCGTTGTAGTAAATTTTATGTAAATTAGAGCCGCAGATGAATGAGTAGAAATCAGGCCCTCATACATTTCCAAGTATATGTAAATTAAGGTTATATTTCTAGAAACTAATTTAGTGCTTCAATGCTATTACTTTAGCCGCTACTGTAGCCCAGCTAAGATAAGCTCGTTTTAAGAGAGCCAACGAGTCAGGGAGTAGAGAGCAACCGAGAGACCGCCATAGCCATTGAGAGAGTAGCTAAAGTCTACCTTGTGTGTCACTGATTGTGAGTTTGCATTTTATTGATTAAGAGAATCGTGGAATGGCTGAGTTATTACTTAAGAGTGGGTGGGTGTCTGACTAGCCGCAACAGCTGATTGCCTCTCTCCGCTTCGCTGCGCTGAACTTGACATTGTCTTTGGTTTGTAGATTCTCTTTTGGAGACCCGATTGGAGATTGCGTCACAGGAAGAACTGGCGACACCGCTTCTTAGGTCTCCTCGGCTGCGGAGTGCTGTGCAGCGCCCGCGCCTCGTACACCTCGAAGGCGTAATCCTCGCCAGAATTCACCCGCATGAAGGCCGCCTTGTTGCCGCAGCGATAGCAATAGTTGGGTGCCGACCAGATGGTCACCAGCTGCTGGCCAAAGTGCCAGCGAAAGCCCTCCTGCGCCAGCTGATGGGCCCGGCATATCAGGGAGATGCCGTTCCGCCGGCTGAACTCCGCCACCACATCGCCGCCAAAGAGCTGACCGTGGCCCCGCGGCGATGCCGTCCATCCGGCTGCCTCCTGGGGATCGCTCCAGAGTAGATCCGTCATGCAGCCGCTGTCGGGGATCTCCCGGCAGCGATCTAGCTGGTGCAGCTCGTCTAGCTGTTGGATTTCCGGCGAGAGGCCTCCGTGCACGCAAAAAACCCTTCCATCGATGATTGCCGCCAGCGGCAGGAGATCGAAGACGCGGCAGAACATCTTCCAGACGTTCGGGGAGCCGTACTTGGACAGGCACTCCTCGTAGCATCCGTAGGCTCGCGTGGCGCTCCGGCACTCGTGGTTGCCCCTCAGCAGGTTCACCCGCCCGGGATTCTGTACCTTGAGCGCTGCCAGCAGGAGGAAGGTCTCCACGCTGTTCTTGCCCCGATCCACAAGGTCGCCCAGGAACAAGTAGCGCTGCTGGGCCACCGGTCCGCCCAACTCCAGCAGGTGCAAGAGGTCCTCGAACTGGCCGTGAATGTCCCCGCAGACGATCTGCGGACTTTGCAGGCTCAGCATGTTCGCCTCTTTGGCGAGCAAGTCGCCCAAGGAGCGGCACAGCCGGCGCACCTCCGCCTCCGTGGGCAGACGGACTGGCACCTGGCGCAGCTTCGCCACCAGACGATCTGCGTCGCTCATCCTCAGGTCACTAAACGGACATCATCACTATTTATAAACCGGAGACGTCACTGGGCAACAGTGATGGGAAAGGTACTCTTAGTTTGTTTACTTAAGGTAAGGTACAAGGTACATTTTAGGTTGGATTTTAATATTGTTTAATAAATAGAAAGGTATAAAACTGATTAATCGCTCTATTGTACCCAAGTTAAGGTAAGATGCTATAAGCATCTCCTGGGTACACTTGAAATCATATCATCCTTATTTTTAATGAAAGTACCTAGTACCTAGTTCCCATCACTGTTGACCAATGCACAACCACTGAGGCAGTTCGTCAAGAGAAAAACGGGAGAGATCATCATCTTGCCACAATTATGAAATGCCAGAAGGCAAGAACAAGGAGTGGGAGGAAATGGGAAAGCTCATGCCAAGGAGTTATGTAAAAACAGCAGCCGCGAGTTGGATAATTTCCAGTTAACTTACATTGCTCTCGATGAGGCGCGCCATGGCCCGCGGAAAATCAATGCACTCGCGGCTTTAATCCGCTTATATAATTTCCCAGTTGCAACGCACTTTTTTTATATCTACGAGATGCCGACTAAACTAAAATGCAGACGCAGACTACCGCCGCGGAGATAGTGGAAGCAATGGCAATGTTTTTATTTCCACGCACTCTCAGTAGGTGTATCTCGAAGAGTCTCTTGTCGGCGGTTTCTCTTTCCTTCTCTTTCTTGGAACAGGAGCTTGGACTGAAAAGACATACTTGGATTAAAACAGACCTACTAATGTTATGGCCATCATATATTTACACAGCACTCAAAAAGCTTTTACAGGCACATTGATTTACAGGCACATTGATTATGTTTGTGGCAATTAATTAATTGTAAATTCTAGATTTCCACTCTCTTTTGGCTACAAACAAAGCGGCAATTCCAGGGCTCCCGCGCCTCTAAAAAATAGGTTGGCAGCGCTGTTTGTTCCTTTGGTGTGACCAGCTGCCGTAGAGGAAAAAATCCGCACTCTTTCTAAGCAATTTCACCGCTGACTAGTGCTGGCACCTTAGCAATTTAGTTGCTAGATCTAGCAGCTTTTAAGGTAAATTTAAACTTTTATTTTTGTACACAAATCTAGCATAATTTTTTTATGTCTAGCAATATTTTCTGAAAACTCAATTTTTTTTGTATAATTTCTTTACTTATAGCTACTTTTAAAGGCATTTTTAAATTTACTTATTTCGATTGCAAGTCTTATGATAGTTGCACTTTTTCTTAAAAATATTCCATTTGATTTATATTAAGAAAATGATGAGGTGTTTTTCTAAGATATATGAAGTTATTCAAATGAAACATGGCAGAATTGTATGTTCGCGACCGGTACAAAATTCTATTAAAATATATAAACAAATGAAAATAAATAAATTAATGGAGATATTTTCTTGTAAATATACTCGATTAAAAGAAACTTAATCCTATTTAAAAGAAAATTTATCACTTACCTTTCTAGATTCCCAGATTTTTGTTTAAGCAAAAAGTCGGTTTTTATTTTGTGTACATTTGCGACCGCATGTTTTTTTGAAAACTAAATCCCAATGAATACCATTATTAAGATTAGAGATAAAAAAAAATACTAATACAAAATAAATATATTTAGCATTTTCTACAATATTTTTTGTAATTTATACCAATTTATTCTTTGAAATCTAGCTATTTTTGCTCCGGAGATTCTGGCAGCACTAAGGCTGACCAGTCGCCTTAGAGGAAAAAATCCACTCTTTGTCTTATGAGTTCCATGTTGATTCGGCACTTCACCATTTTTTCCTTCTTTCAAAATCGCACCTTGAGCAGTTGAGATGGCGTAAGTGTAATTCTTAAAAATAAAGTAGCATCGCTTAACTTTTTTACTTAATTTGGCACTGGAGCGCCAAATAAGGGCTCGGTAGTCATGCTCAGATAAATATTTCTTCGTTTTGGCAATCAGAAACCAGCTTTTTAGACCTTTTTCCATGTCCATATCAGTTTGGAAATGATTGCAAAAGTAAATGTGATTTTTGTGCTAAATATGCAACTAATATGTGGGCTGTCATCATTTGCGCATTAGTTCGACAGTTAAACAAGCTCCTCGAGATGCTTTAAGTGTTATTTTCCCGTGAAAATTGAGACTAATTGAGTTTTTTCCTGCAGATCGAAAGTTTCGCGTGACACCCTGTACGAGGGCGTCAATGGACTCCTGGAGGCTTCGGCCAAGAAGAAGCGTGGCTTCCTCGAAACGGTGGAATTGCAGATTGGCCTGAAGAACTACGATCCCCAGAAGGACAAGCGTTTCTCCGGCACCGTCAAGTATGTTGGCTAAATCACCTGCGCACGTGTGTTGAACACGCCCCTCGGGGGCAGAGTCTTCCACGGCATCAGGTAGTCGAGCTTGTGGCTGCCACACGGCACAACTCGGCGGACCTGCACTCAGGGTCTTTAAAACTTGAGTAGGTCTCCAGAAATGGACACCGTCCCCCCTTAAAATAATTACGAAAACGTGCTCCCCCGTGGGCTTTGTAAGTTTTCCCCGCCCCTGCCCATCCAATCGGTTTCCTTTGTTCCTGTCTAAGCAGATGGTATTCCTTGTAATCCCCAGGTTGAAGCACATCCCCCGTCCCAAGATGAAGGTGTGCATCCTTGGCGATCAACAGCATTGCGACGAGGCCAAGGCCAACAACGTTGACTTCATGGATGCCGAGGCCCTGAAGAAGCTTAACAAGAACAAGAAGCTGGTGAAGAAGCTGGCCAAGTCCTACGATGCCTTCCTGGCCTCCGAGTCGCTCATCAAGCAGATTCCCCGTCTGCTTGGCCCTGGCTTGAACAAGGCCGGCAAGTTCCCTGCCCTGCTGTCGCATCAGGAGTCGATGATTGGCAAGATCGAGGAAGTCAAGTCCACCATCAAGTTCCAGATGAAGAAGGTGCTGTGCCTGTCTGTCGCCGTCGGCCACGTTGGCATGAAGTCTGACGAGCTGGCCCAGAACGTCAACCTGTCGATCAACTTCTTGGTGTCGCTGCTGAAGAAGAACTGGCAGAACGTGCGCTCCCTGCACGTCAAGTCCTCCATGGGCCCACCCCAGCGCCTGTACTAGACGCGGCTCTTTTTTTCTAACATCTTACAATAAAGGAGAACCTACATTTTATATAATGTAACTTAAAACTGTTTTATTATGGTTAGATTTCAGTGGAGCTTATGGTTCTGGCTAGGAAGTCGCGCACTTCCAGCGCTGCATTAAAGTCGCTGTCTTCGCGCAAGATGTCGGGCAGGGGATCCGCCCGGAACTTGGACACATCCACTGCGTTGCCCCACTCCAGCAGGTGCGGCTCGCTCAGTTCCTCCAGCAGATTGTGTAGCACTGCGGCCGCCGTAATGATGCAGGATGCTGTGTGGAAGCTAATGTCCAGGGGCTGGCTGAGGAAACTCCATCGGGACATGAGGCGGTGCAGGGCGCAGTCACTCAGCTCCTGGAGATGCTCGGCCACCTCGTTGAAGTCGTGCTCGTGCGGGGCAATCGGATCAGAGTAGCGCTGCAGCAGCCACGGACGCAGCGGGTAATTCTGATAGACGGGAGCCAGCACAAAGGCCGGAACTGGCCGACCGTTGATGCGGAATTTGGGCAGGTTCGAGAGGTTGTTGGGTGCATGCGAGAACATGGGCACCAGTGATGCCCGAGCCCCGCACCCCAACTGCAGCTCCCGGAAGAGCATGCGATCGTCCAACAGATACTCCATGCGAAGCACCGAGCCGGAAGTCGAGTGCTTAACGTCACCATTGGCTCGTATGGGAATGGAACAGACGCCCAGGACCCCGATGAGGGCGGGCGGCATGTTGCTTTCGCGCTGGAATCCCTCCGCCACGCCGCTGCAGTCAACCGGATGCTGGGGCAACTGGCGCAGCGCACGGCCCAAAGTCGACATGACGGCATTACAGAAGACCTTCAGGCACTTGATGGTCCGCGGCCGGGGTACGGAGAAACGGTCGGAAATCAGGGAGAGCCGCTCCCCGCTGGCCAGGAAGTAAAGGGCCAGCGCCACGCACTTTTCGGTCGAGATGGTTGGCGATTTGCGAACCAGCTCCTCGGCAATCCTGAGAGTTGGGGCCAGCTGCTTGCATAGCGTCTCAAAGGTGCCGCGTGTCACATGGAGGGTGCTCAGAAATTCCTCCTCGCTCAGCTCGGGAATCGTTTCCTCAAAGAAGCGCGAGTGGAATACCGGAATGTCTGTTGGCAAGGCCGCCTCCTCCTCCGTCCCGCTGGCCTCGGACTCCTCATCATCGGAGTCGGCTTGCTTCATTCTCAGCATGGCGAACATCTGCAGATAGTTGGACTGCATCTCCATCATCTGTTGCATGAAGAAGGAACGCATCATCTTCATCCGTCGCCTCGCCCTCTGCTGCGCCCTACGACGCAGGGTGATCACGGTGGACTGCACATGGTGCAGGTGCAGGCGGATCAGCTTGGCGATTTTCTCCTTCCTCCTCTGCAAGTCCGCGCCGGCAACTTGGCCTTGGCTGTTTTTCAACTTTGCCAAGGCATTGTGTAAATTTTTGTTTATTAATTCCAATTCCTCGTCCATTTTCGTTAATACTAGTGGTGGCAACCCATTGATGGCAGGTCGATATCAGAAATCGATAACTCGATATACATATATTATATTTATAGCGTTATCGGTTTTGGGGGGAAAATTGAATTTGGTTTTTCCAAATACATTTGATTTTATCGCAAAACAAATGCTTAAAATAAATTTACAGATTGCTTATTTTTGTGGTTTTCCATGTTTTTCATTCGGAGATAGTAAAATCAAGTATTCAAAGCAAATCAACCCCCAGCTGTTAATTTCCAAAATACAAACCATTTATTATTTATTTTTACTTTCTTATACATTTTTTTTTTATTTATTAAGAAATGTTCAAATTCCTGCAATAATAGTATCAAGCAGCCATATGATTAATATCCAATTGGAATCCTAAACCATCGAAATTTGGCGACTTCTTTGCAACAATAATCACGTTGTTTTGCGCTATGGTGAAGTCATCTGGCATTGTGGATCCACATAGGGTTTTAACAGGTTTGACTTCAAGAGCATTCGCTGCATAAAATCGTATATTGTCCAGATTGCAATTGTTCTCCGAGCCCATGTTGAATTCTGAAACATAAAGGATCATGAAGAATATCTGAAAAATTGTATGCAGCTTCTTTCTCACCTGAGAAGCTAAAACGCAGACTACCGCCTGGTGGCACGGACACAGTCCAAGAGCATAGCGAACTATTGCGACCCTCGTAGGGGGGATTCCCCAAGTGACTCCCCATTGACCCGTCCACAGCCAATTCGCCACCACAGCCGCTGGGAAACTTGTTGCTGGTGGAGTAGTAGAAGAATTTGAGGGAGACGACACCCAGACTGTCGAGGCGCAGTTCGTTTGTCGTCGTGATCCTGCCCACGTTCTCCCATTGAGTGTATGTCCTGGTTAAAATAGTCTTGTTGGTCTTAAGGTCCGTCACCTGTGTGTTTAAAGGGAAAATGTATTATTAATATTTAATTAATTTAATAATAGCTCAGGCTAACATACGTTGAAGTAATTTGTATCAACGCCGTCGAAGAGGAGAGACATGATGTGCAGGGTAATGCTGTAACCCTCTGGCACTCGGATATACTCCGTGCAGTTGCCCAAGGAGTCGGCCTCAATGATCTGGCTCAGCTCCGTGTAGTTGCGATTGCAGGCTAAACACAAATATATATATTTTTTAAGAAAGGAAGATGGCTTGAAATACCTACTTGGCTTCCGGCGGAAAACAATTTCAAACCCTGTAAACTCTGTGAGCGCCGAGCTGTGAAAGGTAACGTCCATTTTGTTACGTCTTCCGACTGCCTTGACAAGTTTATAGCTTTGATTGTAATGACCGCAAAAATCTTGAGAGTATGGCATCGAATATGGCTATAATCAAATAATAATATATAATATAACCAAAGAAGAATCACAGATAGTAATCAGGATAATCACAGTTGACATGGACAGGCGTAAGTAGTCCTCGCACTTGCCCGTCCTTTGAGATACTTCAGTGAGATTGAGATACTTCAAATCGATTTCAACATCATCCTCAGCCTTGATGGTCCAGGTGCATTGAATACTGCCCTCATAGTCCCTGGTGGCATTGTCGTACCTCAGTCCAAGCGAGATGCTCTGTGGGATAATGAAAACCAAATGTAGGATTCATAACTACCTAGCGGAGGACCCACTCTCACCTCATTCAAGCTCATATCGTAGTCCGTCTGGCCACAGACCGTGGTTTCCATTTGTAGGACCAGCTCGAAGCTGATATTCCTGGCACCCCTTGTGGAGGCGGTGGCGCTGAGCTGGATGACCATGTCCGAGTAGGAGCTGAAGATTTTGGTCCGGTTGTAGCCCAAGGCATAGTACCTGCCCAGGCTTTGGCTGTCGACGGCCTCGCTGTCGCGGATCTCCATGTGGGTGCAGTCGTGGCAGGAGGCATCGTTTAGCTGCATTTTACGCATCTCCAGGGACAGCCGGTGGTCCGGCGGAACATTGGCCCGGAAGTGGCAGAGCAACGTTTCGCTGGCATTGACCCGGAACGTGCGCATCAGATTCATCCTCGGCACGGACAGGTCCAGGGACACTTGCTCATTGCAGTTCGGCGTGAAGCGGACGCTGGCCAAGAAGCCTCTGTAGCTGTTGGAGCCGTCCGTGGCGAGGACAATCAGTGCCTCGTTGCTGTCCACCATAATGGTGGGCGGATCGGTCTGATTGCCGCACAGCTGGCTCTGCATGTGCTCCGGCGTGGCCGTCGCTCCACGGTAAATGCTCAGGCTGTCGAAGATGCACCTCTGGCTCTTCTCCATGTCGAAGTACTTGAACTCCAGCACAATGGCGTGCTGCGGCGGCGCCGTGACCCGCCACTTGCACTTCAAGTTGTGCGCGTACCGGCCGGAACCTTCATCATCTTGCGGGGGACGCAGGGAGAAGGGCTCAGTGTGGTTGCCACCGCATCCTGTTAGCTGGTAATGCAGTTCGAACCATCGCGATGCCGTGGAGATAAACTGCAGACGCAATCTCCTCCGGCCGTTCACCTCGAACTCCGGACAAAGCCTGCCCATACTCTCCTCCTCCTTCTGATCCCCATAGCCGCCGCGATAGACCTCGAAGTAGGACTTGCTGCAAATAATCTCGGGCCAAGACTGGCCCCTGGTCTTCACACTCACCGTCAGCTGTTGGTCGCCGACCGCAAGGAACTCGTAGCTGCAGTTGAGCTTCTGTCCGCGGGCGGCCACCCACGAGGGACTGGCGATCTTCTGAAGATCGGCTGAAGCCACCAGCAGGGCATCGCAGCTGGGGGAGACGGTGAAGCTGAAGCCGTCGCCCGTTACGTTGGCGTTCGTCCGGAAGATGACACGCATCCTGGAGGCTGGTATGAGTATATCGGCCGGCACCTGCCGCCCACAGAGGCTGTGCATCTCAACGAAGGAGGCCGTTTCCCGGTCGTAGCGCTCCACACTCAACCGATCGTTATCGCAGTAGCGGGATGTCTCGATGAAGAAACGATCCTGGAAGTGGATCGTCTGGGACAGACCCTCTCGGGTGGCAAATTCCCACACCCGCTCCATGTTGTTCACGTAATCTGTGCTCCCAATCGTGACCGGTGGCGATGGTCGCTGGTCCAGTCGGATCACATTACCACTGGACACGGCTCCTCGTATCTGCAAGGTAAAGGAGGTGCCTTGCCGGACAACGCGGCGATCGGCGTGGTAGATGATCTTGGAGCTTGGTCGCTCCAGCAGAGTGCCATTCATGGTCATGCCCCGACAGATGCGACCCACCTCCCTGACCCCGCTGAAGATCACCAGGTACTCGCGATCGCAGCTGTCGGCCAGGCTTACATTCCCCTCGAGAACATAGCCGAAGCTGCTGCTTAGCGTCCACAGGCACTCCACTTCGCCGTAACTGTCGTCAATGGTGGCCAGCAGATCCGGTGACTGGATGACTAGCCCCTCAGCAGCCTTCAGCTGTCCGCCGCAGTTGTGGCGTCGATATGTGGCCCGGAAGCGCTGCAGCTTGACGAACTTACTCCTCAGGAGCGTCACATGCCCCGCCGTGGTAGCCGACGATACATAACTATTGGTGACATTGGCAAACATGGCCTGGATCGCTGCTCGCTGGACATCATCTTTGAACACCACCGCTGGACCTCCTATGGTCTGGAACAGGTACTCCTCCACCTTGAAGGTGAGAGTAGTGCCTGCAGTGGCCACGAACTGGACGCTACAATGGTAGTCGTCCAGCTGGGCCAGAGATTGGATGGACAACGATCCCGAGACCTGGTCTCCGATATTCGGCGGGCAGACGGAGGGCTCACTGGAACTGTAACGTGCCTTCAACGGGGTCACACTCAAGTCCAACTGATTGCTCAACACCGTGACGAGCATAAAGTTGTCCGTGGACTCGAAAACGCCGCTGCCATTGTAGCTTTCCATCCGGAACTCTGTGATCTTGGAGAGGGAGTTGACGTCGTTGTAGAAGGAAAAGTGGGGCATGCTCATCCACCGGCCGCGTTCTCTGGAAGTTCTGTAAAATATTTTAAATAATATATAGACGAGAGTTGTTTAGGGGCTCCTTGCTTAATATCCGGTGCCCATCCCTGCTCTAAAAGGGTTTTCTAAGCTCACAACCTAAGTAATCTCTCACCTGGCTGTGTCGTTACGGCTGGAAGGGCGCACGTCCGCCAAATTGAGTAGCTCCAGCCTCACACGCTGACCTTTGGGAACGTTGATGCTCCAGCGGCAGAATCTCAGCCAGGTTGACGGTGGCATTGGCGGAATCTCGACGGTTCCCGAGGCGCCAGTCACATCTCGCGAGCACCCGCCCCCCGATCGCATGTACTGCAGCTGGAAGCCCCGGAAGTTGTTCACATTTTGGATAGCCACAAACCGGATGGCCGCATCGTTGGTGTTCAGGGTGACGGTTAGAGGAGTGACTGTACTTCCGTCCAGGATCATTAGCTCTTGTTGGGCGTTCGCCATGTCCAGGATTTCTAGGCGATCGCTGGTGCTCTTGGAGGAAGTTCCATTCGGATCGAAGGGCAGGTGAAGATCGGTGATGTTCAACTGGATGTACATGCTCTTGGGCAACCGGATTCGGTACACGCACTCCGAGGGCTTGGGATAGCCGCCCAGAGCCGGATAGTGCTCGGAACTTATAGTGTCCGAGGTGCCACTAAACTGGCCGCCACATGTGCTCAGGGACACGTTTAGCCGGAAGCCGCCATGGGGCTCGTTGAGCTGCGAGGTGTAGTGCACCGAGAGCAGGCTGCCCGAACTTCGTTGTGTCCTCAACGGCTTGCGGCACGTGCGGATCAGGCTTGTTGACATTTTTGTGGATCCATCGAGGAGTTCCACGTACTCCTGGTCGCAGTGCCGCGGACTCAGCTCGAAGGGGTCCTCGAAGTTGGCGGCAATGGTCTCGCCCGGCGGGGCCATCACCAGCCACGTGCAGTCCGCATAGGGATGCGGCAGATGCGGATATCCCGGTGAAGTGATCATTACCGATGGAGCCTCCGGGGTCAGCTGGATCTCTCCATCGCACTCGCTGAACTCGCGGTACGTGAGGGTCCACAAGTTGCTTTCCAGCTTCGAAGGATTCCTGACCACGTACTTGACGTAGGCATGGGAGCCACTCGTCCGGAACGAGGTCTTCCGGAAACCCTGCTGGTTGCAGAACTTTCCATGGTCCAGCAAGGGCGCATGATCGTCGAGTCCGTCGTAGATGAGGCCGTAGTACGGGCAGAACATCAGGTCACCAATTCGGCCCACGTAACTGATGCTTATGTCTATCTTTCGTCCTGGTCGCACCTCGATGTGCCAGACGCAGTCAGCTTGCTTGGTCTGCACCGGAATGGTGCCAACGGTGCCCGTCATGTTGGAGCCACATTGCGCCTGGACCACGCCCTGGAAGCCAACTCCAGCAATGGAGACATCGCTCTTGAACTCTATCCTGAGATTTGGAGTGCCGTGGATTTTCGGATACTCATGGTCCTTCTTGCAAATCCGAATCTCGTCCGTCCAGTGACTGAGGTCAGGGGAAGTCTGTATGTTCACATAATCGGCGGCGCATTCAGGAAAATCCTCCAGATCTGCGGTGTACAGAACGGTGGCAATATGCTGCGAAGGCTCCTTCGGCTTAAAGGTCCATTCGCACTTTAGATTGGGTGGATATGGCCCCGGATAACCTTCCGTTCTGACCACTTGCCGCGACCCCGGGGCCATTGTGTACACCTGTGTGCATTCGCTGGTAGTCACGGTTTGGTTGCCCTGTACCAGATGGCTGCCAAGGGCCTGCCAGGTCAGACGGAAGGTGCTGAGATCCGTATTCAGAGTCTTTAGGAAAATCACATTGCTGCTAGAAGTGAAGGTCCAGGGACTGTCTTGGATTGTGACGGCCAAGCCGTTATTATCGTATCCATCGAAGAGCTGGAAGGTATGGAAGGTGCATGATTATGGGGAAAGGAGATGAGAGACCAGGTTCCATATGTTTACGTTCGGTTTGTTTAGTTAGAT
>VNJO01010963.1:0-42656 GCA_008042535.1 Drosophila tani | reverse complement strand
GGAGCAAATTAATCGACACTCGAGTCGGTATAATGAACGACTTCGAGTCCATGCGAACCAACTAGCTGCTTCATTGGCAACACCGAGGTCCAGAAGAAGGCTACAAAGACGGCACCCAGGAGACTTGTGGATAGGAGGACGGCAGAGAACGGGAGTCCTTCCCCAATAAATACTTTGTTCTGATTGTCACCTTTCGTTCCCTATGTTAGGGAGTTTACCGTTTCCATGTTATGCTTCCATGTTATTATTGTTACTATTACTAATCCCCTACATTTTATAACCATTAATTTGGTTGATTAATGTAAAAATAAAATATGTGTGTTATTCCAAAACACACTCAGTCAAAAAAAACATGACGCGTGATGTTCAATGCCAACAGGCCAAAACAACAAAACATAGAAAAACTCCCTTGACTATTACAGAAACACCTTTGAAGGCAATAAATAGAGTGTTAGTGGATACGGTCGGTCCATTGCCTAAATCAGAGCAAGGAAATAAATATGCAGTTAACCTAATTTGTGACTTAACAAAATACCTTATAACAAAAAATCTTCTTGACATTCCAATACCAGATAAAAGTGCAAAAACTGCAGCAAAAGCTATATTTGAATCCTTTATTCTAAATTATGGTCCCATGAATACATTTATTACATACATGGGAACCGAATACAATTATTCAGTAATCAAAGTTTTTTTTTTCTTATGGGCGTTGATGCGATACGGTCAGTACACTTAATTGGCCCTTCGAAACCACTAGAATAAGATGAAAACCCAAGGTTTGCATTCCAGATTAAGCCACGAAGAGCGTAAAGTAAAAGGTTTTTTGAACTGACTCAATGAGTTTGCTGTTGACGTCCCACTGGGGACTCCAAACGCAAGATCAATATTTTAAATTAGGACGTACTAACGAAATGTATTAATTCTTCGTGACGTAGGGGTCACCGAATTCCTTCGACCACCTTTTAATAAATCCAAGCACACCCCTGTCTTTAATCACAATGCACGAAATTAATCAATAAACTCCAATTTAGGATCTAGAGTGAGTCAACTAGAGTGACGATTGTGAGTGATCCCAGCGTATACTCGTAAGTCGTAAGCTTGGGAGAGACAAGGTTAATTCGGTGCAAAACGGGTCACTTTTCAAAAATTTGTTGTGGCGACACGGCTTGAGCTAGTTTATTAATTTTAATGACATTTGGACAACTTTCCTAAAAATATTTCATTGAAAAATTTGTGCAGGTATAGGAGTTATAGGGAATCTCCCGTGGCTTCTTCAAAAAAAGTTGATTTGCGGTGTACATCCTAACGGTCCACAGAATCGTCCGATATGAAAACTAGAATATGCATTAGTTAAAGAATAACTGTCCGGAGGTAACACCGTGGAGTTTTTCGTTTTATCTTTTTTTTTTACTTTTTATGAAAGTTTGAAGTCAAACATTCAATTTCTGACTAAAAAAAAAGTTTAATTGTTAAATAAAAAATACAATACAAATTAAAATTTAAAAAACCCCGACGGTGATACGTGGAGAGCTAGTTGCAGAAGCTGTGTGCATAATTTCAAAACGATTGGTCAAGTAGATTTTGAGTAATCGTGTACACCGTCTTTGAAAATGACACTTTTCAGGAGAGCGCTTTAATGTTTTGGCTCCCCATACATCGAACATAGAGTGACCTCCGCTCAACTACTCATTACTACGTTATTTTTGCTCCGATCGATGTCAAATTTGGACTTTATATTCTTAAAATGTTAAGCATTCATAAAAAAAAAAACAAAAAAAAAAAACCAAAAAAAAATAAATATCCTACCATTTATTTCTAAGTATACAGTACTGTACAGTAGTCTGGTGTTCTTAAAAATACTGTACTCATTCTATACTGTACAGTATATTTAATATGTCAAAAAAAAAGCATCTACAACTTTCGTACTGATCTCACTGAAAGTGAGTGACAGTAAAAGTTTTATATTTCGGGTATCAATCTTATTCCGGACGTCACAAGGTGTACAGTTAATAAAAGAAAATATACTACTGTACAAATGAGTGCTGCAAATATTCAAAGCGATGTAAGTTGACTAAAATGAATTATAAATGATACAACAAATTAAATATTATGTATTTTATCTTGAATTAAACCAGAAAAACCCAATAACTATGAATGACTTCAATAAGTATTCTGCTGACGTTAAGGAAAGGTAACACTTAATGAACTGAAGCCATAAAGCCATATGTATCAAAAGGACGAAGCAAGGTTTGGGAGAGCTTTTCGCGGATTGTCGACAAAAATGGATTAGAGATTGCAGATGTAGTGGTGTGCAACCAGTGCAAAAACATTTACAAGTTTGATAAAACCATATCAAATCTAGAAAAACACAACTGCTGTAGTGGCCATCTTGATATAAAATTTGACAATGAATCGAAGAAGCTATGCACCAAGCTAGCAACAGAATGGACGTTAAAAAAGGGGCGATCGTTCAATATAATTGCGGATTTAGGATTAAAACTCTTGGCCCAGTTTTTTTATATCTGTTGGTGCAAGCTGGGAGAGAATGTAAATATCGCCTCGTTATTGCCACAACTATGAATTTAATTTTAATGAAATAAAAAAAGGAATAGAAAGAAATGGTTAAACATTTGGGATACTGCGTAACATCTGATATTTGTAACGATTATAATAAAATAATGATTATAAAATAAAAAAAATTATGTATTTACAAGTAAGTACACTGTACACCAAAACACTGTACACTGAGTTAACTGTAAACCAATTACTCATTACATACTGTACAGTACTACACTGTGTATGAGCACTGTCTGTCAAATAAAGTGTTGCGATAGATTCCAAGAACTAGTTCGGCGGGACGTTTCCAGGAATTCTATTTGTTTATAAATGCAAATCGCAAGAGAAATGCAGAGAACTTAGTGCTGTTTTATCAGCGCACGCCTTAAAAATCAAAAAATCAAAAAAAAAAAAAAACCCCTCCTGAGCAAAGAGCTTAGAATTCTATATGGAGCAGAGTAGCGTACGAGGTGTGTTCAAAAAGTATTACGATTTTTGTGATTTTTCAAAAATTATTTATTTATTCATGAATATCTATTTTGTCCCCTTCAAAGTAATCCCCATGAGATATTATACACTTGTGCCAACGGATTTTCCAATCTTCGAAGCACTTCAAAAAATCTTTTTTTTTATCTTGTTCAGGTCCTTCTTCGATGGAGTCTTAATCTCGCCAAGCGTAGCGTAACGTCGTCCTTTCATGGGCCTCTTCAGTTTAGGGAACAAGAAAAAGTCACAGGGGCCAGATCTGGGGAATTCGGTGACTGCGGCATCATTAGTGTGTTGTTTTTGGCCAAAAAGTCGCGTTCTTCCACAAATCCGGGCGTTTCTGGCCGATTGCTTAGCGCAAATTGTGCATAACTTGCAGTTAATATTCCTTATTGACCGTTCTAACCTGTGGCAAGAACTCATTATGCACCACGCCCCTGCAATCGAAGAAAACTGTCAGCAATACTTTCACATTCGACCGAACTTGGTGCCCTTTTTTCGGTCTTGGTTCGTGCGGCAGCTCCCATTTAGATGATATTGCTTTGGTTCCCACGTCATAACCATAAACCCACGATTCGTCACCAGTCATTAGCAATGTTCATGCGATACTGTTTTTGTTCGCAATGGAGCAATTTTGGTACGAATTTCGCGGCGACCCGTCTCATGCTTAAATCATTGATAACGAGAAAGAAAACTAACTTCGGTAAACCGAAGTTGGTATACCCTTGCAGTCGGCAATTGGATCTTTGAAAATCGAACCATTTTAGTAATGTTGAAAAAACATCGAATTTTGTAAATTTTACATTTTACATGTAGAATTTTACATTTTCATATAAATTGACCGATCGCTTCTATGGCAGCTATATGATATAGTGGTCCGATCTTAATGAAATTAAAACCGTAATTCTAGAACTATAAAAAACTGCTATATCTAAAAAATTTGTTAAAATACGTTGAAAAACAGAGAAGTTAAAATTTTTTTTACATTAATTTCGCAATCATTCCTATGGCAGCTATAGGATATAGTAATCCGATTCCGGTCGTTCCGACATATATACTGCGTGCTAAAGAAATAGGACTATGCTGAAAGTTTCAGCTCGATAGCTCAAAAACTGAGAGACTAGTTCGCGTAGAAACAGACAGACGGACAGACAGACGGACAGACAGACGGACAGACAGACGGGCAGACAGACAGACGGACATGGCTAGATCGACTCGGCTGGTGATGCTGATCAAGAATATATATACTTTATGGGGTCGGAGATGCCTCCTTCACTGCGTTGCAAACATCTGGTCAAAATTATAATACCCTCTGCAAGGGTATAAAAATCGAATGGCACGAGCCAATCGATATGTTTAGGTCCTCAGCAACTTCCCTAACGGTGATTCGACGATTGGCCAATACCATTTTCTCCACTTTATTAATTTTTTCGTCTGTTGTTGAAGTGCTCGGGCGTCCGGCACGCTCTTGGTCGTTCACATCTTCTCGGCCTTCTGAGAACATTTTGTACCACCGATAAGCGTTGCTTCGGCCCAAGGTAGCTTCTCCGTATGTCACAGTCAACATTCGGAATGCATCCGCGCACTTAATTTCGTTTTTCACACAAAATTTGATACAGGTTCTTTGATCCATTTTTTTTGAATAGGTTAAAATCGAAGACGATCCAAAACACGTGCAACCAAATCAGCTGTCAACAATTAAGTGAACATTCAAAATGGCCGAGCTTGTCGGCATAAGTGAGAGACATGAGTACCAACATAACGCCACAAATAAATCGAAATTCGAGTATACATAACCCGCGAAAATTCAAAATTCGCTATACTTTTTGAACACACTTCGTATGCCTATAAAAGGGGGCAGAACGCTGGCAGCGGCTTCAGTCCGCGTGCCAGAGTCAAGGCGACCGCGACAAGTGAAAAGTGCAAGGAAGTCATCAAGGAGCAAGGAGTAAGGAGAGCAAGGATCAAGGATCACAAGCAAGGATCCAGGATCAAGGATCAAAAGATGAGGAGCAACCGTCGCGACACGAGGCACGTTTAGGTCCTGCGACAACGGCCAGGCGAGCAGAGCGACAGTTCGGGTACCGTCAAGCTGTAGGAGTTGCACGCGTGGCTAGGCTCAGACCGGGTGCAGAGTGGGCGATAAGAATGGCTGTGGCAATAAGAAGGGACGAAAGTTCAACATGGCAGGCAATACGACCTGCTAGCTACCGCCAGCGAGACAGTCGAACGGTTAGCGAGAAAGGAGCGCAGCCGCAACAGCGGGTGCGGTCGAGATGGAGCAGCACAAGCAGAAATCTAATAAACAAAAATTTGGCTCTGGCAGATGACACCGCCTAAACTCTCCAAATTGGGCCATGCAATCACCTGCAACACAGCACCGCCGATTTTGTGAACTATCAAACCTTAGACCAAAGACGACTCAAATATAAATCCAGCCAATAGGCGAAAAGAGGGGAATGGATGACACTAGCTGAGAACACTTTTGTGTTCCATTCCGGAGATTCCTAGGCAATACTTGGCACAGTCTTTGGATATAAAAAACCCCAATATAGCCGTACTGGAGATAGTCGAAGTCAGATCTAAGGACAGGAAGTTTGTTCGGAAAGACTCGAAATCCCCCAAAACCAAATTGAAGGCATACAAGGCGCATAAGTTAATAAGTCGAAAAGCTTGTCGCGACCGCGGTAAATGTGCGATGTAGTCCTTGAAATGAAGCAGATATCCTGAGGACTGTCGACTGAATCCTGATTTACCAATTTTAACAATACCACGAGTAAAACACTCTGCCGCGTCAAAAAGTGAATCCTGATGGACATTTTGCAATAAACTGGGCAACTACCCGTATCTCTAGACGTAGCCTAAATCCTTCAACAACAATCCAAATCTACAGCATATTCAAAACCTAAAATAATGTCTCTGATAGCAAAGTGATCCAACAAGTAATTGAGGAGCATCGACCAATATGAAAGATTCACCAACAAAGATGACCCTGGTTCAATAACGACATAACATAAACAATCCGACAACAAACATATAATAGCAAAGCCGCCACAACAATTTCCTAACATATAAACTCATTTCTCAACACCAATACACTTCTTATATTTATACCCTTGCAGAGGGTATTATAATTTTGCCATGATATTTGCAACGCAGTGAAGGAGGCATCTCCGACCCCATAAAGTATATATATTCTTTATCAGCATCACCAGCCAAGTCGATCTAGCCATGTCCGTTTGTCCGTCTGTCGGTTTCTACGCGAACTAGTCTCTCAGTTTTTGAGCTATCGAGCTGAAATTTTTAGCATAGTCTTATTTCTTTAGCACGTAGTATATATGTCGGAACGGCCGAAATCGGACTACTACATCCTATAGCTATCCTATTCTATAGGAATGATGGCGAAGTTAATGTAAAAAAAATGTTAACTTCTGTGTCTTCTGTGCCGTAGAAGCGATCGATCGATTTATATGAAAATGTAAAATTTTACATGTAAAATGTACAAACTTCTATATTTTATCAACATTGCTAAAATGATTCGATTTTCAATGATCCAATTGCAGACTGCAAGGGTATACCAACTTCGTTTTACCGAAGTTAGCTTTCTTTCTCGTTTCTCGTTTTTTTTTTTTTTTTTTTTTTTTTTTTTTTTTAATCATTAAGAAAAATTTAGTGTATTTAGTGAATTATAACACCAAAATATAGCACGATATTATATATATATATGCTTAATTCTACTTAACTTTTCTAACAAATAAAACCTCAACTCCGGAACGAGAGCTCTCAACGATGGAATAACAGAGGGTGAGTCAACGGGACGTTTTTCCCAATATTTTCAAAAACAGCTTCCAAAGATACACTGTATTCTTAAATACACCTAAATATTACTTACACAATTTAAATCAATTCAGAATAGCCCTTGCTATAACAACAACACCTTTTGACACATTTTTAATGTCCAATACACAATCGAACCACCTTTTTAATAAACTTGTAATGTGAACTTAAACCAGCAAAATGCATTGGTAGAAACCCATTAAAAGGGGGGCATTGGTACGAATGGAAGACTGGGTCAAGAAAACTACATAACTTTTGACGAACGACATTAACAATAGGGGATCGTTTTGCACGGCCAGCGACGAAAGACGCAAGAAGTTTGCGAATGGGGAGGGAAAACGGCCAAAACATTGCCCGATTGTTTTCACGATCAAGCGGGGCAATGTGGACAGAAAGACAGACTGACTTCTTCTATTTTTCAGGCACATAAATAATTGTTCTGATTACGTTTGGAGAGAATAATAGCGTCCAAAGAACCCAACCCAAATCCAGCGAGCTCAGCTGCACAAATTGTGTCTGCTATCCGGGCGGCCACTTCCTCAGCCCTATGTCCTCCAAGGACTGAGGCACAACGACACCACCGACGTAACAGCATGTTAGTATCATAGACCATGCATTTGAATAAATCAAAAAAATTGAGTCCATTTGAGCATCGAGTTTTGGGAGGCTTTGTCAGTTTGCTATCATGGGCTGCTGTATACTTGATGCTTCTGGATTTACATCAACAAGGCTTGTTGATTGAACCATGTCGTCCAGCATAATTACGCTGTATTTGAATATGCTTCACGACAGTCCTATGGTATGTTCCGCGGTTCTATATTTCTTAGGAATATTTAGACCGTTCTGCGGAAATCGATTCCAAGCATCATCGATGGCGGCCAATGTGGTTTGAAAATACGTTGGTTTTAGTTTCCTCTTTTTCCTTTTTGTAGTTGCGGATATTTTTCGAGATCTCTTGACTTATCTCTTGTTGCAAGTCTAACAGCTTTGTGACTAATTGCTCTTCCATGAAATTAGGCATTAAATGTGTTTCTTTCCTTTTGACCCGTGGGTCAAAGAAGTTGGAAAATGACTATGAACATGTTTGAAGTTCTTCAAAGTGCTGCGTCGTTGATACGACACTTTTTCCCCGTTGGGGCCATTAAATGGTTGAATGGAGGTTTTAATGCGTGACAGTACATAAACTGTCTGCCTCTTGTCGCCCCAACTAGATCATAAACCAGTTGGACTATGTAAGGTGCATATGAGGGTCTGACGTCTCAGCTTTTGCAGTCAAAACAATTATTGCTCCGAATGAACAAATTCTTAAATTAAAAGATGAAGGCGAGCAAAAAGCAAACTACCATAAAAAACATTCGTGCAGAACTCGCCTAAAAAGAACCGAACCTTCAGCCCAGCAATAAATCTATAAAACATTAAGAGTATACGTACTTGTGTATTCTGATACATTGATCATGATGGCCTTGGGTAGCTATCATAACATCCGCTTCATCTAATACAAATACCGATATTTTGTCCATTCTAAAGAGGCGGAATTTTAGCCCCCAATCTAACATCTTTCCAGGTGTTCCAATTAGAATATGCTCTGTAATTTTTTTATTACGGTCAACTGAAAGAATAATTATGTAAGTGTTGAAGCATTATACATTAAATGAACCCGAAACACAAACCTTCTTCTCCGCGAACAGCAAATCGAAGTTTTATTTCTGGACAAAACTGCCCCATCCTTGCCGCCACTTCTCCTGTCTGAATGGCCAACTCATACGTAGGTGATAAACACAAAACCTTACAAAATGATGATATTTATAAAATAAAGTTTTTATATTTACTGTCTACTAAGAATTTGAATTATAAATAATATACTAGGTCTGCTCAAGATGAGTCGATAATGATATTTCCCTGTCAGTTCATCAATCTATTAACAGTAATCATACATTTAAAAAAAAAATACTGAAAACATAATACAAAAAAGGAAGCTTACTTTCGTAAGCCGAAGTTTGTATACCCCTGCAGTTTGCCAATTGGATTATTGAATTCCGCTTCTTTTTTTTAACGTTGGTGCATTACGGTCAGTAAACTCAAGTGGCCATTCAAAACCATGCACGTGCTTGTTTGGGTTAGGTGTTAATTGGCGCGAAAGAAAGAAATATAGGGAAAAGAATACGAGGAAACTACCCCACACACTACAAGCACGCAGCTCGATTGCTTGCTTGCATTTGTACTAAGTGGGTTAAAATAATTTGTTTAGTTTTGGAAGTCTATCTACAGATGAGCTCATTTTGTAAAAATCGGTATAATTTGCACATAGTACTCTAAAGCAGGGGTCGGCACGGCCCTATCCCGCGGGATAGGAAATGTCTCAGTCGGCGTCGCTGCCTCTCATGCACAGTATAAACGTTCGTGAAACGTCGGCACAGGTCTTCGGCTTCGCTCTCACGAAACTAAAGCACAGCGCTAGTGCTGCCGCATTGTCATGTTCTAGCTAAATCTAGCCGTTTTAGCGTGAAACAGCTGTTTTTTTAGGTATATCTTGTTACCTATGAAAGACGAAGACTCTCTCTCTCATTTTTCACATACACAAATGCAGTGTTGGCATGTCAATGTAATGGTTCGGACCTCTGCTCTAAAGGGTTCATGCATTTCAAATAAAGTTCTACAGTGGTGCAAAACCACGGATCAGGTTATACATAAAAATGATATATATCGTTTTACTGTTTGCTAAGAAAAGATTAGGTTAATTAAGGCGTTACATCACTCTGGGATTAAAAAAAAAAATTAATTATAAAAACATAATTTGATTGGTAGAATGGTGAAAAAATTCATTTTTCCCTTTCTAATCCGCTGTAGTGTCGGAGGGTTAGGGTAGAGCTGGAAAACAATCGTGCCTTTGATTGTTGTCGATACAATCGATGCTAAACATCTAAACATCGATGTTTTTTAATTTTTCTGAACATCGATGGTTTTTTGGCAACTATCGATTGTTTTTACTGTGCATTGAGGATAATGCTACGTACCACCCAAATGGTGGTGATTTGGTACAAACAGAATCACCAGCAGTAGTCGATAGAGCAGCCCTTGTCCTCTTTGTCGATCAAGGAAAGAATGTTGGATAACTAGTAGTGGGAAAAAGAGGCGGTTGAACATGATCGAGAGAATCTGGACCAAGGCGTCGGTGACCATTGTGCTCAGATGAGCTACTTCAAAACAAGGCTGCAAATCTGTGCAACTGTCTTGTCTTTTTGTCATCAAACATAAAACAGCTGATTTTAAATAGGGATTACCGCATCACTTGCCTCCCAACAATGCCGAAGAACGTTTTCAAAACGCGGTCATTCATCACATCAAATCTTTTTGGGGTTGCTAGCTGTTTTACCGTCTGAATAACCGTGTCGATAACATGTTGATTTGAAAGGTACAATTTATATATAACACTAGCAATCCCATAGCGGCCCATTGTAAAATAATATACCCTGAGGGAAGTATTATAACTTTGGTCAGATGTTTATATTCCTAATGATTGACTCAAATCAAATACTCATATTCTATAGCTGAGGATCTTAGCTGCTTTCTCAATTTAGAATGGCTGGGTACGTATCAAAACAAAGTGTAGTGAAAAAAAAAAGGATATGATCCGGGGTCGAACCAAGATTTTCCCCTATCCATCGAGAAACACACTTCAACCATTTACACCAAGGCCCCGTATAATTGCATTGGGATTAATGAGGCTTTGGTGTCAAGCTGCGGGAAAAAGTTAGGTTTATAATGTGCTGCTTTTCAACTGTTTGCTTGCAATTGCAAACTGCTTTCGGCTGCCGGCCGCCGCCATTTTGAGAACTATAACTGAAACTTAAAAAAACATTCCGAGCTCTGAAATAAAAGTTAAGACAGAAGTAAAACAAAACCAAAAAAGGCCAGCCATTCAAAAAAAATTTCGAAAAAAAATACAAAAAAATAACTTCGTGGCCTGGAGTTGAACCATGGTTTTCCAAACTCCAGATCACACTGTTCCCGCAACGCTATCCATTCAGTTGAAAACCGCTGGCCGAAGCTGCATTAAGAATACTTTGAAATTCAAAATTTTGGGAAAATGCGAATTTTCCAGACTTTCTAGTAAGCCGATCAAAAAATCCTTTCTTAGCGTGCATATTTGACCAAGAAAGAAGGATGTAAAAAAAAAATCATGTCGATAGGTCTAACTGTATGAGCTAGGCGAGCGATACTTGAAAAAACAGCTACAGATTTATTTACATATACCTACTTGATTTTATGAGGCAATTCTGTTGGACCCTGTTTACACCAGATCCAGAAGAAGTTGCGGCGCAGAAGCTACTTCATATTATGGTGTTGGTGAGTTTTATATAAGAAAAATGACTACTGCTCAGTTTTTAGCAGAGTTTCCTTTTCCAATTCTGCATTCTGGGCTAAATGCATAAGTTTTCCTTGTGTTCAGATAAATGCATGGGCGTTTATTGGTTTTTTCACGACAGAACCCGACTATTTTAGTGAGTTTGTCAAAAAAAAAGTCAATTCATATTACAGACCATCAACAATCGACCGTCCATGATGGTGCGTACGAATTTGCGCGCCAAATTTATAAAAAATATTTCACCATTCAATCAGGCTGTTTCACCCAGGTATTCGATATTTTTGGTTCCAGTACTAAAAAGTTGCCATTCACATCAACAGAAAAATAAACAAACGAAGTCGATATGCCGAGAATAGAAAACAGGTGATTTATATTTATACTACCCTACAGTACTGGAGGTATTCATGTAACTACCCATTTCATGGGTACTCATATCACCACCCCTAGAATGGGTGCCCCATGCTACCCAATACATATATCACGGGTACTCATATCACCTAGCGGTAGCGCCCTATTCCTAAAAACCATGAAAAACGTTATATCAAGTAAGTAAATAGGATTGTGCGGTCGTTTTCTGATAATTTGAGTAAAATTGAGTGATCATCTTGGGGTTATCAGGCAATAGAGTGGGAATTTGAAGGTGAGGTCTACCAAACACCTAAATACTTGTTGCGAAGCTGCATGTAGCCGTAAAGTACATATATTCTTGATCTGCATCACCAGCCGTATCGATCTAGTCTTGCCCGTCTGTCCATTTGTCCCTTGCTACGCAAACTTGTCTCTCAGATTTTGAGCAATCTGAATGAAATTTAGCAGATAGTCTTTTTTTCTATTGGAGCTAGTCTATATGTCAGAACAACTATATCTTATAGCTGCCATAGTAACTATGGGGCAAAAATTTTAAATTTTTTGAAGATATTGGGCTATAATTAAATAAATGATCCTTTAATTATATGTATAATGCATATATGTAGCCAACGTACTTACCTCAAGATCGCTCTAAAGCAAGTTAAGGTTTTTGGATAAGTTTAAGTTTATTTTTATTTTTAGGTCAGCGCTGCAAGCTTACACTTATTATTATTGCGCTAGTCTCTTCAGGTTCAATAAAATGTCGCTTAAAATTAATACTTGAGTAGAAAGAAAGCTAAGTTGTAACAGAAATTTTTCTAATACTTTATAAGTAATTTATTTTATTTTAAAAATTTTGTTGGTAATATTTAAGTTGCGACGGCCCGCGTCGCAATTTATATACATATATAATCATTTGATTTATCAAGTTTAATTGTTAGTCTAAGTCTGAAATTGTTAGATTATTAGATTATATTGCAGTAGTTATACCAGTAGCATAAAATAAAAGAACGCGCGATTTTCGAAAATAAACGAGCCAGGTCTGAAATATGGGCACTTAAGCGATCTGGCAACGCCAACGGACCGCGCCCTAACAAAGGGAGTACAATAGCCCTGGTACGGACCGAACAGCTGACTCCGATAGTGAGCCTTCCGGCAACCCCAGCGTCGATCGATATTCGATAAACTATCGAATGTCGATGAGCCAACGCACAGCTGATCACGGCCTATATAAAGCCAGATGCCCGGCACTTCTTGCGAGCAGCGCAACCAACCGCATTTGGGTAAGTCAAGTAGATAGAAAATACTAACTATTCAAGTAGGGGTAGGTGAGCACGGTTCCCGTAACCGACTCTTCTTAACCCGTAACACAGAGTATCACAGAGTACAAAGCGCGGTTCTAGCAATCGCCAATTTGAGTAGCTCGGGGTCCAAGGTCTGGCTCATGCCAGCCCGCCTTAAAGGGCACAGGATAGCAGAGTTCGGTTCTAGTAATCGACTCCGCGTCACACAGAGAGGGTAGCAGAGGTTCGTTCAAATAACAAACTCCGCACAGCATAGGGAAGGATGGCAGAGGATGGTTCAAATAACCAACTCCCCACAGCACCGGGTATAGCGTAACGTCGTCCTTTCATGGCCTCTTCAGTTAAGGGAACAAGAAAAAGTCACAGGGGGCCAGATCTGGGGAATACGGTGGCTGCGGCATCATTAGTGTGTTGTTTTTGGCCAAAAAGTCGCGCATAAGCAACGATGTGGGAGCAGGGGCGTTATCGTGGTGCAAAAGCCAATTTTTGTTCTTTTCGGCCTTTCTTCTCGGCCTTCTGAGAACATTTTGTACCACCGATAAACGTTGCTTCGGCCCAAGGTAGCTTCTCCGTATGTCACAGTCAACATTCGGAATGCATCCGCGAACTTAATTTCGTTTTTCACACAAAATTTTTTACAGGTTCTTTGATCCATTTTTTTTTGAATAGGTAAAAATCGAAGACGATCCAAAACACGTGCAAGCAAAGCAGCTGTCAACAATTAAGTGAACATTCAAAATGGATGAGCTTGTCGGCATAAGTGAGAGACATGAGTACCTACATAACGCCACAAATAAATCGAAATTCGAATATACGTAACCCGCGAAAATTCAATATTCGCAATACTTTTTGAACACACCGCGTATAGTTTTAACTAGTTTAAAATTTATACCATTTTTTAATAAATTTTTTATTTTATTAGAAAATAGAGTTGCGCTCCTAATTGATTTGTAGTGATGAGGGAGATTGTTCCACAATCGGATACCATTAAAATGAAACTGCCTCTTAGAGTAAAGCATTTAAGTTCGAGGGCATACATAATTGTTTGTCCTAAGCGAAGACACAGGAGAGAGTTCTTCGTAGAGATACATCGGTTCTTTGGTCGTCACAATTTTGTGAAAATATATTAAAGTTCTATAATTATAGAACAAAAATCAAAAATAAAAATCGAGTTGGAATATCTCTTGAACGGAAGATCATACAGAATGTATCGATTCTACTCTTTCTACCTTTCCGTTGATATACGAGTATGTATCAGGGACCGTAATCATTATAAGTTTTAAAATGTATGATTGGCATCTCTGAAGAGCAATTCCAGAGGACTTTATTTAACAGAACATCTGATTCTATAGCATTAGGTGTAACAGAGGGAAGCGTCAAGAGAGGGAAACATAAGTTGAAAAGAGTAGAGAATGAGCTTGAAAAGAAGAAGGTCTTGTGTTCATGTAGTAAAGAAAACAAACTTTTAAAACGAAAAGTAAAAACTGTAAATGTTGAATATCCTATCTATTTTAAATAAAGGGGCCTCAACCGGGATGAATCTACGTGGAAAGTTGACGTGATATGCGACCAACAAAAAACCATTAAGTTTTGTGCTAAAAATCAATCGTTGACGCAGTAAAATGAAAGAAACCAAAAAGGAGAGATGTGTTATAATTCAGAAGCAGAGCAGAAGGAGAAAAAGATAATTTTCGTGTTTCGCAATTCCATTAAGTATTGCGAAATATTGTGACATACCAACTACGAAGCAGAGAGAAGAAGAGAAACAACGAGAAAAGCAGAGAAAAGCCGAGAAGCAGAAAAAACCGAGAGAAGCATAGAAAACCAGAGTTAAGAGGAAAGATGATCAAGTAAAAACAGAAGGAGAACAAGAGAATTTTCGTGGTTCTCAACTCCATTAAGTATTGCCAAATATTTTCAAATTCTGGAGGCGTCGCGTTACGTACCAACTACGAAGAAGAGAGAAGTGGAACGAGGATCAGAAGCAGAGAGAAGGAGAAAAAGCTAAGAGGAGAAAAGAATTTTTGTATTTCGCAACCGCCATTAAGTATTGCGATCATTAATCCGTCGTCGCTGAGGCCGACAAAAAATTGGCTTCAGCGACAGCTTGAGGAGGTGAAAGCAGAGGAGCAGAAGAAGATCAGAAGAGGAAGTCAACCAGAGAGACGAGGCAACGAAGAAGAAACGAGGTGTCCTACGAGAGCAGTGACGTCATTAACATCAAGGCAACAGGATGCAAGCAGAAGACGCGCAACAGCTGCGATTCAAATCGCAACGACAATCCAATCAGTGACAGCATCCAGAGGTGGCAAGTAGTTCAACAAGAGGCGCGCAACGGCTGCGATGTAAATTGCAATCCAGGGGTGCATCAACAACGTCCGAAAAGAAGCAGTGCGCAAGTATAAACACTTTGACGACTTGTGGCATTTATTTAAACTTCTATATAATTTATTTTTATGCAACGTAAACTATATATTATTCCCATTTAAATTGTTCTTTAATATAAAGATAAACTAAAAGAATTGAAATGGACAAGTTCGGGGAACAAACCAGAGTTACAGCAGGGACTAGTATCCTATTTTGAGGGAAATAATATAGACACAGAGGAAACTTCAGAGCATTCAGAGAACCATGGCGTTTACACTAAGAGACATTGAAGATTCCCTTTCTGCATTTACTGGAAGTGGTTCTACCGATATCGATGAATGGCTGACAGATTTTGAACTAAATTCCATTACAGTTGGGTGGACTGATGTTCAAAAATTGATTTACGGCAGGCAGTTAGTGAAGGGAGCTGCGAAGTTATTCCTAGGCAGCCAAGCAGGAATAAACGATTGCAAGTCATTGAAAGAAGCCCTTAGAACTGAGTTTGGAGAAAAGCTCACAGCAAAACAGGTTCACAAGTTTCTGGAAAACAGGAAGAAGAAAGAGAGTCTGACTGAAAATTTTTACAGCATGACTGCTTTGGCTAATCAGTCCAAGTTGGATGAGGAACGCATCATTTTAAGTGAGGCGGCAGCAACTACATCGCAAAGGACTGTAAAGAAGTAAGCATTAAATGTTTCAAATGTAACCAGATAGGACACAAGGCTAATCAGTGCGGTACCAGAGATATCCGTAGGTAAATGCAAAACGAAAATATCAACCATCAACCATAAATGAGCATTAAAGAACATAAGTATTGGAAACGGCTAGATTACGGCATTATTCGATTCTGGCAGCAATATTTGTACTATTTGCGAGACAGCTTATATTAAGGAGCTGGTGGGAATTGGATGCAAAAAGATCTTCATTTTAGGCTCGCTTACGATTGCTACGAAGTTGGATGACGTTGCCATTGATGTGCTTCCATGTGGTCCGCGACAAGGATACTCTTCATGAAAGGGTGATTGGCAGTGATGTTTTGGACAACGTAAACGCAACTATTGGAGCAAAGGGTTTTTCATGTAGGACCATCAGCAGATGTTCGTGATCGTACTGTAGCCGAAGATCAAGTAATTAAAAACTCGAGCTGGAATAATTAGATAAACATCACTCATCAAAGTGATTATAAAAATGTTGCTTAGGAAGCTTCAAAAATACCGGACTTAACAGAAACTTTATATCAGTTAATGACAGCAGATTTTTTAACGGAGATTGTGCCAGATTTAGATCTCATTCACCTGTGCCATGATTTAAAGTCGGATGTGGTGGAGTTAATTAAAACATATAAGCCACGGAAGCCAGAATCAAGCCCAGTAGAAATTAAGATTCATCTGACAGGCGAAATTCCAGTGTACCAGAGACCCAGGCGTTTACCATTCGAGGATAATGGAAAGGTTGTTAAGCAGATCAAGGATTGGCTCAAGGAAGGAATCATTCGTCAAAGTGTGTCGGAATACGCCTCTCCCATTGTCCTGGTGGCCAAAAAGGAGGGCACTAAAAGGCTTTGTTGCGACTATCGGAAATTGAACCCAAAGATAATGCGCGATAATTTCCCTATGGCACTTATTGATGATTTTTTGCAAAAGCTTCAAAGAGGAAAAGTATTTACAACATTGAATTTATCAAATGGATTTTTCCAAGTCCCCGAGAATTCCAGAAAATATACCTCGTTCGTCACTCAAAGCGGACAGTACGAATTCTGCTTCGTACCATTTGGAATTTCTAATTCTCCAGCGGTGTTCATGAGATACATTTTTGCGGTGCTCAGACCATTAATTGAAGGACTGGAGAAATTTAAGAAGGTTTTGAGTGTAGCACAAGAGGCAGGTCTATGTATTAAGTGGGAGAAGTGACAGATTTTGCAGAAAAGAGTCCAGTTCCTAGAGTATATATATTTGAAAATGCCACTATCCAACCGTCAGCAGAAAAGACGTGGGCGGTCGAAAATTTCCCAGTTCCGCGAGACAAGAAACGAGCTCAACGATTTCTTGGCCCAACTTCCTATTTTCGAAGATTTGTCAAGGATTTTGCCATTGTTGCTAGACCATTGCTAAAGAAAAATGCTTTCTTTAAGATTGGCGAAGAAGAGTTAGTATCGTTTAACCAGTTAAAACTATTTGACCAAAAGAGTGCCACGGAAGTGCATTGTGATGCAAGCATGTACGGATACGGAGCTGTGCTCCTGCAAAAAGATTCTGTCGATCAAGAGTATCACCCGGTAGAGTACATGAGTCGCAAGACAACAGAAACTGAAGAGAAATATCCATCTTATGAGCTGGAAGTACTCGCTATAGTACAGGCTCTAAGGAAGTGGAGAATTTACTTGCTCGGAAAGAAGGTTAAGATAATAACAGATTGCAATGCGTTTGCCATGACAATGCGCAAAAATTATGTTCCCGCTAAAGTTGCTCGCTGGGCAATGTTCTTGCAAGATTTTAATTACACTATTAAGCATCGCCCAGGCACTAGGATCAAACACGTCGACGCCTTAAGCCGAGTTCATTGCTTTTTAACCCAGGATTCTGTCAGATATCGAATTCAGCAGGCTCAACTTTTGAATGAGTGGATAAAGGCTGTTCTTAACGTTTTGGAGACAAATACCTATGACGACTTCTATCTCAAGCACGAAATTCTTCACAAGGATCCGATAAAAGAGCTAATCGTAATTCCTTTAGCCATGGAAGTGGAAATAATCCGCACAGCCCACCGACAAGAACACTTTGGAGTCAAGAAAATGATCGATCTGGTTCAGCGTGATTATTATATCCCAGAACTAGATAGAAAAACTCAAGAAATTGTGAAGACTTGTGTAGAATGTATAGTTAGTGAGGCGAGGTATGGAAAAAATGAGGGTTATCTTAATACTATAAACAAATCAGATGAACCTTTACAAACATACCACATTGACCACGTAGGTCCGATTGACTTGACAAAAAAGCAGTACAATCATAATCTAGTAGTAGTCGACGCTTATTCCAAGTTATGTGGCTTTATCCCACCAAAAGCACTGGCGCTGATGAGGTTATGGACAGATTACAAAGGCAATCGGAAGTATTCGGTAATCTAAGTCGCTTGATAACAGATCGAGGAACAGCATTTACAGCAAATGTCCCAAATGATAACCACATTCAACATTTTTTAGTAGCCACAGAAGTGCCCCGTGGCAACGGCCAAGTGAGCGAATCAACTGCATTGTCATCACCCTACTGACCAAACTTTGTGCAGAAGACCCGAAAGCTTGGTACAAACACGTAGGAAGAGTTCAGAGAAAGTATTCGTCGAGAAGCTAAGGAAAACATCTCTAAGATTCAGGATGAAAATCGAAAGACATATAATAAGTCTAGAAAACTGGAAACAGACTATAAAATTTGTGATTTAGTCGCGGTCAAACGTACGCAGTTTGGAGCCGGATTGAAGTTGTAGAAGTTTTTAGGACCCTACCCCGTTAACGAAAGTTAAGACATGGAAGATACCTCGTGGAAAAAGTTGGAGATGATTAAGGTCCTATAAAAACAAATACAGTTGCAGAATACATGAAATTATGGTCGCCGTCATTCGGGACGTATAAATTGTCAGAATAGCCGAATGTAGGATTGGCATCTCAATTCCAGAGGACTTTATTTAACAGAACATCTGATTCTATAGCGTTGGGTTTAACAGAGGGAAGCGTCAAGAGAGAAAAACATAAGAAGTTGAAAAGAGTAGAGAATGAGCTTGAAAAGAAGAAGGTCGTGAGTGAAGGTTATTGTTTGATTTTAATAATAAAAATCAAAATATAAGTTTTATTTTCGACTTTTATTTTAAATGTTGAATATAATTATTATTTTATATTTTTATTTTAAAAGTTGGAAAATATTTTTAAAAAATCGGGAAAACGTTTTATTTTATTTTTAAACCCGTAAAAAATACCATTTGAGAATTTTTTCCGCATTTCCCAGACGATTTTTAGACATTTGATTTTTATTAAATCATAACTCTACCAATTGTCAATATTTTTACTATTTTTCAACTTTGATCAAAAATAACAACATTTGACATTTTTGTACATCTGCCATATTTTTGTAAAATGTTCTTTAAATATTTCCTAATCGAATTTAATACAGTCTTGGTGCAGCTTTCTGCAGCGCCCATACACCTCGAGGCAAAAAACGTAAAAAAGTCATGGTTCCAGAATTTCTTGCAGCCCTGGTATAAAATCATTGATAAACGTACGCCTGCTGGAACAAAACGAAAAATTACAAAATAAAATATATAAATAAAATATATTAAAAATATATACCCTTGCAGTCTGCAATTGGATCATTAAGTAGAATAATTTTGATCACATTTTAAAAATATCGAAGATTTTTATTTTTATAACATGTACCTACACAATTTACATTTTCGTATAAATCAATCGATCCCTTCTATGGCAGCTATATGATACAGTTGTCCGATCTTAATGAAACTAAAACTGTAAAAGAAAAAAGAAGACTATCTGCAAAGTTTTATTCAGATAGCTCAAAAACTGAGAGACTAATTTGCGTAGCAACAGACAAACGGACAGACGGACATGGCTAGATCGACTCGGCTAGTGATGCTGATCAAGAATATTTATACTTTATGAGGTTAGGGAGTCTTCCTTCACTGCGTTGAAAACTTCTGGACAAAATTATAATACCCTGAAAAGGTATAATAAGCACTCAAAAAAATTTCAAAAGGTACAACAAAAATTGTTCTTTGTAAAATAAACGTGATTTTTCCTTGATATTTTTAAATATTGACTTTGATAAATTATAGCTAACCATATAAAAAGAGTAGCACCTTGCTTAGACATTTTAATAGGTTGGACAATTATCTGTCATATACTTTTTATATTATGCAATTTTCTCACTTGGTTCAAAAGTTAATTTTGCAACAAAGAAACTCAAATGGCCCCACTGTGGGCCGCTTAGACATCTGGCCATTACCTATATTACACATGGAGCGGCCATTTTCATACTAAGTATGCTTCGACCACTGTTGACCCCATTTTGACAGAACTGAAATAAAATGTCTAACCTTAATAAAAGGGAGAAAAACTGCTTAGCTATTTGACGTTAAAGTCAAAGTTTTGATTTTTTATGGTGCACTACGCAGAAATATGCGGCAGAGTGTACATAGATTTTTTTTATCCTCTGTCACTTCACTTTTTGCAAGTAGAAGTGTCTGTCGGGTGTGTTTTGAAAAGGATTTTATTCAGGTTTTTATTTATTTATTTATTTCTTAATATCCTAGTGCGACAAGAGTAAACTTATACTTATTGCACTAGTCAAAATGGACACACATATTACGAGTTTGTTTTAAATAATATTTCTTAATCTAACAATTTACTTATAAATATTTTACTGACATTTTGATTTCGTTAACTTATTTCTATATTATTTTGTTTTTATTTATTATACCCGGTACCCATTGGGTACAAGGATATTATAAGTTAGTGCCAACCGAGAATGTATGTAACTGGCAGAAGGAGAAATCTCCGACCCTATAAAGTATATATATTCTTGATCAGCGTCAACAGCCGAGTCGATTTAGCCATGTCCGTTTGTCCGTCTGTCTGTCCGTGTGAAACAACAGATCTCAGAGACTATAAAAGCTAGAGTTACCTAATTTGGTGACAACATTGGAATTAGTTGCACGCAGATCACGTTTGTTTTAAAATTTGGCCACGCCCACTTGCGCCCTCAAAAATCATAAAAAACGTTAAACAAGCTATACTCGTTAAAAAAGAAAAAAATGGAGCGGACGTTTCCTGAAAATTTTAGTAAAATCGGATGATAAACATGGGAGATATTAGTAATAAGGTTAGAATTTTAACACACCGCTCTAAGGCACTGCTGTTGCAAGCTGTAGCCGACAGGTGGCGCATTCGAGCCTTGGCCAGCTGAAGAAGAAATGACAAAAGAATATAGCAAGAAGTGACAAAAAATAACATAATTCATTTTTTGCCGCCGATCGAGCGGGTTTTTATGTGTTCCTATAAAATGTATCATTCATATTTAAGTATGACATTAAATTGTTTAGGTCGGGAGCTAATTCGAGAGGCGATTTATTTTAAGAAGTATCGAAGTAGACTATTATAATGTATGTACAATATTAAATTGCCTTTTAGTGTGAAGCGGAAACGTTTAGGTGCCGGTATCTAACAGTCGAGCATAGTCGGCTGTAGCTTTCTTACTTTTTTTTATTTTGTATATTTGTTTCATATATATATTATCCTTAATTTCGTTTACTATTTTTGTTTGTTCTATTTTAAATATTCTTTAATTTTTAAATTAAACTGAGTTGCGCACCTAATAGTCTTTAAGTTATGTGGGAGGTTGTTCCAGAGACGGATAGCATTGGTAAAGAATTGTCTGCTTGAAATTAGAGATTTATATCTTGGGCATATGAAATTATAAGTCCTTGTGGATGTTGCAGAGTTGAGCATATTGTAGAGATAGGGTGGTTGCCGAGTTGTCACAAATATATAAGAGTCCTATAATTATAGGTCAAGTTTAAGTAAAGTATCTTACTGGTCAAGTGGGATACATCGTCAAGTCGATTTAGTTTAAACACATATCTAACTATAGAATTTAAAGCTGCTGTCAACTTTTGCATATCTCTAGTGTCGCAGTGACCAAAGATCTCAACACCATAAAAAAGAGTGGGAATTAGAATAGCTTTTAATATAAGCATCCTGATTTGCTGTGGTAAAAAGTCTTTTAATGTAGAGAGCTGACGCAACAAGCCATATGTTCGACCAGTGCTTTAGAAATATGTTTACTCCAGCTCAAGGTATTATTAAAAGTAATACCAAGATTTGTTGCTGACTCCTCATATTTTATAGACTTGTTACTAATTTCAAGGCTTTCTAAACATCTGGTTTCTATTGGTCTTTTACTAATTACTATGCATTTTGATTTTGAAGGATTTATGCTTAAGCCAATATCCTTCGTCCAGTTGTCAATAAGATAAAGGACATCATTACTTTTACTTACACAAACATTTAATTGATTAACTGGACTACTAACATAAATCTGAACATCGTCTGCATATAAATGTACTTCACAACCGGACAAGACACTAGGCAAATCATTAACATATATAGAAAACAATAATGGTCCTAGTACAGATCTCTTAATTCGCTGAAACATACAATTTCCAGAAACTACTGCTTGCTGCCTGCCTGCAAGATACGACGAGATGAAACCAACAGCACTATTTGTAGAATTGTAAAGATATACAGGTTTTTATAAATATAATGATACAATTATAGAAGATAGTCTCGTGACTCAATCTGCCAGAGTCACTGGAATATTTAATTTATTTAACCTACAACCGGATTTCAAAAACTTCTTGCAGGCGAATTGAATACAAAAAAATGTACCAATGGCTTACTAATGATAAGGTATATTTTGTACTCAAACATAATCCCCGTGATGTCTGTAGCTCCCAATGTAATCATGTAACATGTATTAATCGTTCTATATTTTTCTTAAGCCTTCGTGTTGTGTGTGTTTGTCCTAATTATTGTTTTTAGAGCAGTGGGACAAAGAGCAGCAGACAAAGTCTGTTCTCGCTTTATAAAGACGAAAAACAATTTTAACAGAAATGCAAACTATAAATAAATGCTTCCAAAGCAAAGATGTCGACGCAACTAAACTGCTCAACGATTTAGTTTTTACCATTAACAGCAAAACATGTTACCAGCGGACATCGAATAGATGTCCCTTAGCTTGGGCAATTATTTTGAAAAACAAATAAAAAATTCAAAGAAAGAAACATACACTAAAACTTTAAAGTTTAATAAATATTTTATATTTATAATATTTTATTATTTTCTCTATTTATTTTAAGCCTAACACTACGTCTATAGCTTATATAACTTTTTTTTTGTTTTCGGGGGCGGAAGTGGGCGTGGCCAAATTCTAAAACAAACTTGATCTCTTCGGCCGTGATATCGGTCAGAGGCATTACTGCTGCCATTCAGTGCTGCCAGGTTAGCCATTTAGTGGCTATTTCTGCCCACTTAAATTTGCTATTAGCCAAAAATAAAGATATTTTTTTTAGCCAATTTAAAATTTTTCACTACAGTTGCTTTTTCCAATTCCGCTTTTTGGCCAAAAAGTGACTTTTTCCCTGTGTATAAGGTATAGGAATCTAGTGGTGACAAAAATGAGAAAAAATTAGCTTTTTCGTGGTTTTGTACAATAGTAATTATTATTTAAGCCTTTTTGTGCCTATTGATGTGTGATTTTGCCCACCTACCATCACTATCCAGCTGCTCCTAGAACAAATGAAATTGATTGCCCGCTAGCAGAAAAAATATAGAAAAAAATGCATGACTTTCTTTATGTTGTTAAACTAATTAGCATTTAATATGTACACATTTCCTTTAGTGATCTGTTGAATGAACTGTCTATTACACTTCAGGACGATCATAGCTGGCATCTACTCTGTAGATGCTGCTTGGCGGCCACCGCCTCCTCCTACGTTACGAGCGTCAGTGCGTTGGCGCTCGTCCTTGTCTCTCCTAGACGCCCCCTTTCTCTCTCAACTTCTTGTAAGACTCTACTTGGGCTTGGCAATAGCCTTCTTCAACTTTAAAGCCGACAGCTCCAGATAGTCGAGCCCTGAGGACAGAAGGCTATGGTGCGCAGGGATCCTATCACTTCTCCCAATATGCCTCATCTTCATGTTCTAACGAAACCGGCGGCGGAGCCTGCACAGGAGCTGGGTCGGTGGCGGATACTCGAAGTTTCCCTTCTCCGCCGGGAGCAGCACCTCCTCCACTTACTTCTCCTTGGGCAGAGCAAGGTGACGTGAGTCCGTGATCATAAGAGACTTGCATAAGAAGAGAAGGGTTGATGAGTCTGCCTCCGAGTTGGTAGAATCCGCGTCTCCAGGCTTAAAGATTCTAATGGAATGCAGTGGTCCCTGCAAGTCTTAGGTCTCTTGTCAAGCGGCTGGCTGGCGGAACCACGTGAAATCTTTATTGTTACTTAGCCGGAAATAGAAAATAAAGTCTAGCTCTTTTATTTCTAATCTTAGTTAACATTGTTTTGAATTTTTAAATAAATTTAATTTTCCGTCAAATCAAAACCAAAACAAAAAACAGCGTTTCCCTTCAAGACAGTGCTAAAAATCACTTTTTCCTAGTAGAAACACCTTTTCCGCTTTTCGTGATTCTCGTGCGATAGTAGGAAAAAGCAACGTAGTGGAGAAATACCCTAATATACTCTTCTTTTTTACATATTTTTGCATTGACTGTCGGCATGTACAATTTTAAATTGCCTTTTAGTGTGAAGCGCAAACTCACAGTCGACTGTAGCTTTCATACTTGTTTTTTTAATTGAAGAATGAATATCCCAAGATGTATTATTATTATTAAATTTCTGAATATTTTTAAAAGGTTTTGCTGTTCTGTTTAGTTTTTTTAAAAATTTATAAAATATTAAATAAATTCGTAGTCTTTTACTTTGCTAGAAATGTAAAACTTTTTCCAGTTGGTTCAATCTGCATTACAATTTTATATTTGTGTTATACCAGCATCTGCATTACAATCCTATATACGTGGTATACCAGCCAGTAAAGCATTTTCATTACACTCCTTTATGCGTGGTATAGCAGTCAGTAAAGCATCTGCATTACAACGCAACAGTATATAGGACGATAATACAGCACGAAGTGTGCTTGGCTAATCGGTTAAGGGATTTTGAAGGTATACTAGCAAAAAAGGCGGCCAAGCCTATGCAAAAGTAAAGCATGTTGTAGTATGAATTCGAATGCTTACTGCAATTGAAGTATGGCGGATGTTATCGATTCTTGAAGTCAAATTTGCGCCATTGGGAAGTGAGCTAAATGTAACAAAATGGAACAACTGAACAATACTCAGTGGTCGCTGCCATAGGCCATAAATCATAAAATTGGTTTTGAGCTATTCCAACAGCTGATTGCCCAAACTTAACGACACAATATCGTTTGTTTGGCATTTCTAAAGGAACTCTCTTAAAATAGAACGAAAAGAGCGAACACGTGTTTACGTATTCGCAATTTGTCAGCAGTGAAGTAAGTGCAACAACCCGAACTTAAAACAGCCAAATAACACTGATCGACAAAAAAAAAAAAATGCCGGCGAATAATAAATGGTTTTTATTCTCAATACTCAACTCAAATGAATATTGTTCTAATAGGGTATATACTTTATTTATACAGATTAATATATAAATAACTTGTGCTGTGCTTGTCTATATCTTTTTTTAGAAGAGCTCTTTTTTAGTTTGTATTTGTTGTCCATTACAAAATTTAGGTAAAGTTTAAAGTGTTTTCCCCCGGTTGCCCCCCAATAAAGTACACATTTTGTTTGTATTTAATATTATAAAAATGTTTACTTCAGCTGCGACCTAACCTCATTGTTTTTCGAGCAGCTTTATCTAGGAGGGCGCTGTTTTTTGTCCTGTGTATGTTATATTCTTGTTGCCGTTGTAATTTGTTTGTGTATTTTCGTTTATTGTTTTGTGTTTAATGTTGAAGTGAGAGGCGAGAGATCAACCATCAGGCGCATAAGAGCTGGCGTACCTCAAGGTAGTGTATTGGGTCCTGTGCTTTACACCCTATACACCTCTGACATGCCAAATCCCAGTGATCCGGGTACCCTCCTGGCAACGTATGCTGACGACACAGCCTTCATTGCTAACTCTTCGTGTCGGATTGAAGCTTCCAGAATGACGCAAAACTTCCTGGAGCTCTACAGCGAGTGGACGAATCGATGGAATATCTGCATTAACGGAAACAAATCTCAACACTGCAACTTCTCCCTAAGGCATCAAATCCTTCCTAGGGTTAAGTTCCAGGACACGCTCAATCACTAATGCGCCGTGGTATATGAGGAACGAGGACATCACAAAGGACCTTCACGTCCCCACCGTGAGGGAGCAAATTAATCGACACTCGAGTCGGTATAATGAACGACTTCGAGTCCATGCGAACCAACTAGCTGCTTCATTGGCAACACCGAGGTCCAGAAGAAGGCTACAAAGACGGCACCCAGGAGACTTGTGGATAGGAGGACGGCAGAGAACGAGAGTCCTTCCCCAATAAATACTTTGTTCTGATTGTCACCTTTCGTTCCCTATGTTAGGGAGTTTACCGTTTCCATGTTATGCTTCCATGTTATTATTGTTACTATTGCTAATCCCTACATTTTATAACCATTAATTTGGTTGATTAATGTAAAAATAAAATATGTGTGTTATTCCAAAACACACTCAGTCAAAAAAAAAAAAAATAAAAATAAAAAAAAATATAATTATTTTCTCAGGTACCTATAATCAATGCGAGTATTCTCGAAAACATGTTTTTAACATTTAGCTTTAAGAATGCGGAACACATGCGCAAAGAATTGAAAATGTGATTGATTCCACTTATTAAGGACAAACAAAATTAGGAACATTAGCCGTATTTGGAAGAATTGCAAAAGCGAATAAACTAAATTTGTAAAAAGAATGCATTGTTTTAGCAAATCGTTAACCGGATAAAACCTATATTTTTGAAAAAATATTCTGAATGGCTTGAGTGCATGGAAATTATAATTCTGAAATGCTGTTTGCAACCAAAAGCATCTAATTTACATCGTGGACGTCCAAAAAGGGATCTAACTGAGGTCTCAAAGATAATGAAACTCCTGCTGTTATCTGAGGGGGTGTGCGTGGGGGTGGAAATAAGCAATCACACCCACACATGTCTGTATTATAGACCTAGGTTTGTAAATAACTTACAGTATATCAGCCTGAATTTGAGAATTTGCTGAATTTATGACTGCTTTCCCATGTAAGCACAGTTACTGAGGCAATCGTTCCAATGGAAGCAACAAGACATAGTGGTAAGATCGGGTCAATTTTTTACTATATATTAATATATTTATATTTATATTCATCAGAAGTATTTAGCTCCATAGAAGCCCGACCACTGTGCAATAGTGAGCAAGAGAGCAGAACTGGAAAAGAGTGCATAAAGGAGCAATGTGCATAAATGAACAAGTGAACAATAAAGACCATGTGAACAAAAAGAACAAATAGGAAAGAACATGTTCACTCCCTCAGTTCAGTGAACAACTCTTGTTTGTTCACTCACTCATAAGCAACCCAACACTAACAGAAGTCCTTCTTAACCATTTGGCGGTCAAAAGTTTATAAAAAATCGCATATTTTTGTGTTATTTTGCCTTTTGCATGAATAGTCACGAAATGGAGTAAAAGCGCAAAAAATCTAACGTTTCCAGCAAACAAATCTTCTTTACATGTACAATTAAGACAAATCTTATGACAAGAATAGCAAATATTATGTAATTAATCAGTTCTTCCATAACAAACATCGTAAAGCGATTTAAGGGAGCTAACACGATTGGATAACGAACCCATATAGGGACGTCAAGGGCTTTAATTATCGAAGTGACCCGAAAAGGTAAGGTCGACTCCAAAAATATCTTCTTTTCAGATTTCTGCTGTGCTCAAGAATGAGGGTAGGAAGAAAATCGACCCCCTGGCTGTAAAGAACGGCTTATACAAAAGAGAAAAAAAAAACGACTTTTTTAAAATGTTACACTGGTAGTTCCTTAACCCCAAATGAGAATTTTTCGGGGGATGCTCTCGGACAAAGTGTGTAGCAATGGACGAAAATTTTATAAATTGGTGGATCTTAAAAAGGCAATATTATTTTCAAAGCATGCAAAAAATATTTGTTCCTCTAATTATAAAAGTTTTTATTATTATTAAAATTATTTATATACTATTAAATAAATAAATATATTTTTTATATTATTAGTATTTATATAAATCTCTAATGCTTTTTTAAGTATCGCTCGCCTAGCTCATACTGACATATTTTTTTTTTTACATCCTTCGTTCTTGATGCACAATAAAAAAAGGATTTTTTGATCAGCCTACTAGAAAGTCTGGAAAAGTCTTTTCCCCAAATTTGCACTTCAAAGTACTCTTAATGCAGCTTTGTCCGACCATTTTCGTACCGAACGTATAAAGTAACGACAGCGGTTAGAGTGTCAGCTTGCGACCGTGAAAGCTCCGGTTCGATTTCAGACGGCGGTTAAACAATTTTTTCAATCTTATTTTAAAATTATTTTTCTGAATGGCTGGACTTTTTTTTTCTATTTTATGTCTTAGCTTTTTTTCAGAGTTTGGAGGTTGGTTCAAGTTTCACTTAAAGTTCTAAAATTGCCGGCCGAAAGCCGTTCACATTGTCCAACATTCACATTTCAAAGTACAAAAGTACTCTTAATGCAGCTTTGACCAGCCGTTGTCAACCAAACGGAAAGCTTAGAGGTTAGAGTGTTAACTCGCGACCAGGAGATCAGTGGATCAACTCCCCTCAGCGGTGAACAGTTTTTTCTTTTTTTTATGTATTATGCGGGAGAAGCCGCAATGGGATTGCTTGTATATTATAAAATTGTTAGAGCTTCCAGTTTATACCCTTTTAGGCTATTATAATTTTGTGCAAAAGTTTTGAAACGCAGTGAAGGAAGTACCTCCGACCTAATAAAGTATATATAGTCTTGATCAGCATCAACAGCCGAGTCGATTTAGACATGTCTGTTCGTCTGTCTGTCTGTCCGTTTGTTGGTTTCTACGCGAACTAGTCTCTCAGTTTTTGAGCTATCGAGCTGAAATTTTTAGCATAGTCTTATTTCTTTAGCAGGCAGTATATATGTCGGAACGGCCGAAATCGGACTACTATGTCCTATAGCTGCCATAGGAAAATTGACGAAATTAATGTATAAAATTTTAACTTCTCTGTTTTTGAACGTATTCGAGATATAGTAGTTTCTTACGGTTTTAGAATTACGGTTTTAATTTTATTAATATACTACTACTACTATACTATATCATATAGCTGTCATAGAAGAGATCGGTCGATGTATATGAAAATGTAAAATTATACATGTGAAATGTAAAATTATACATATAAAATGTAAAAAAAATACATGTAAAATTTAATATTTACAAAATTGTATATTTTTTTAACATTACTAAAATTGGTCGATTTTCAATGACTCAATTGCAGACTGCAAGGGTATTATATTCGCAAGGGTATTATATTCGCCTTACCGAAGTTAGCTTTCTTTCTTGTTTTTTAATTATTTCAAGGAGAGCAATATAAGGATATACAGGTTACGGTTTTCGCTTTTGTTTTCGATTTAGACCAGGGATCGTAATTATTATGTTTTATTATAAAGATCAAAAAATAAAAGTTTTTTTGTATTACAAATTATTTTTTTATTTTATCAATTATAACTCTTAAGATTGATCAAAAATAAAAGTTAAATAAAGTTATTTTTGATTTTTATTTCAAAAATTTGAAAAATTTGTATATCTCTTGAACGGAAGATCATGCAGAATGTATAGCTCTATATATATGTTCTACTCTTCAATACCTTTCCGTTGATATATGTATTGTACATATATGTAGCCAACTTACCCACCCCGCTATGAAGCAAGGTCTTTGGATACGTACGCATTATAAATCAACTGAAAGGTATTGAAGAGTAGATCATATATATACGAGGTGTGTTCAAAAAGTTACGTATATTCGAACTTCGATTTTTTTGTGGCGTTATGTTGGTACACATGTCTCCCACTTATGCCGACAAGCTCGGCCATTTTGAATGTTCACTTAATTGTTGACAGCTGCTTTGCTTGCACGTGTTTTGGATCCGAATGTTGATTGTGGCATACGGAGAAGCTACCTTGGACCGAATCAACGTTTATTGGTGGTACACAATGTTCTCAGAAGGTCGAGAATATGTGAACGACGAAGTGCGTGCCGGACGCCCGAGCACTTCAACAACAGATGAAAAAATTAATGAAGTGGAGAAAATGGTATTGGCCAATCGTCGTAACTGGTGACGAATCGATTTGTGGAAGAACAAAAATTGGCTTTTGCACCACAATAACGCCCCTGCTCACACATCGTTGCTTGTGCGCGACTTTTTGGCCAAAAACAACACACTAATGATGCCGCTGCCACCGTAGTTCCCTAAACTGAAGAGGCCCATGACGAGATATAGACGGCATCGAAAGAGGAGCTTAACAAGATCAAAAAAAAAGATATTTGAAGTGCTTCGAAGAAGAATGGGGATTACTTTGAAGGGGGCAAAATAGATATATATGAATAAAGAAATAATTTTTAAAAAACCACAAAATTGCTTATATTTTTGATTTTTAAATAAAAATGTAAATATAATTATTATATTTGATTTTTTTTTTATTTAATCACTTTTAAGAGTTACAATTGACATTTATTTAAAAAAGTTGGGGAATAAAAGTTATTATTAAATTATTAAAAATGTAAATACGAACTAGATTGATCTACTGATGGTGTGACATGAACATCAATAGACCAACGAGTCAACTATATTTTTCGTTTTGCAATTAAGAACCGATTTGATGTAGCAAAAGGCATTTACTTTTCAGTTCGACTAGACAAACTTGCCCGTTTTTGAAAACGAAAAAGTCTTGTGAAAGTGAAATCGGCAGCACGATTTTTCGTTTTCGAAAACGAAAACGAGAAAATCTTGTGAAAGTGCCTGCCTGATAGATTTTCGTGGAAAGGACCAGCATATGTTTTCAATGCATTTTTTTCCTATATCTACGAAAAAAAAAAAAAAAACAACTTAAAAGCCATTTGCGATTTTTATTTAGTTATTAGGTTATTCCCAATATTTATTTTAACCAGGTGCAAACAGTAGCCTCGGTCGAACACACGGAAGATGGGTGTGGACCTCGGCTGCATGTAAAGAAATGCTAGAATATAAACGAAATAAAATGGAATAATGTAGCTTTAATTTAAGACCCCCTCTTTCCAAATTTAACAAAGTATTTTTTTTTTCGATAATTGAAAAGGTAATCAATCTCGCAAACACACCTCGCAAACACACACTTTTCCGTCATGTTTTTACCTTACATTTTCGTATGAATAACTTTATATTTCCTTGGAAAACAACTTATTATGTACTTAATAGATATCGAAGAGAAGATTTGGTAGAAAGTGCCAACATTTCGTATGTTTTGCATGCGAAAAATTAAATATTAAAATGACTTAAAGAATACCAAAATATACCAAAATTTTAGTTTTTCAGCTTTCTGGCCCATTTTCAAATAAAAACCGTAAGATATGCTAAAAAATAAAATATTTGCAATTGTATTATGACAATTTTGATTTGGATTTGATTTTTTTTTTATATATATACACATAAAAATACGATGATAATGAGCATTTTATTTTTCGGGCCTGGTTGACCTTTTGCGGGAAATGCCCATATGGAAATCTTGTTGCGTTCGCGATGTACCGTTACAAATCAGAAATTACTTGTAAAATAACTAAAATAATAGTTATATTTTAAAATTACTTCTATTAATTGAAAGCTACATTATTTGATCGTGGTTTAAGATTTGTTTCGAAGAATTTCAAATTTTTTTTTGGTTTTCTACAAATAATTTTGAAATTTGTATTTTTAGAATAAAATGCATAGATCGAGCAAAAAACAATTTAAAAATATGTACATTTTTGTCATATTTTTTTCCATTTAATGCTCGTACGAATGTCCCGTTCGCCATCCTGGAAATGCACATATAGGACATTTCCATTGGATATACATCCCTAGTATTAATAGATATTTGGTTTCACACTAAATATGTATATACCTGTGGATAGTTCAAATTAACATTAATTCGACTAAGCATGGCCAAGACAAATGCAGCTGTTTTCCCTGTTCCTGACTGACTTTGTGCAATCATATTTTGTGGTGGATCCGCAAGTAGAGTTGGCAACGCCGTTTCTTGAATTTTAGATGGCGTATTAAATCCCATTGCGTAAATGCCCTTTAATAGCTCTGGCTTGCTATAAATAAATATACAAGTTTGATGTACATTTTACATAAACATTTAATAGTGAATCAATAATTTACATTTACTTACAGATGGAGAGCTTCAAAGGTTTTTACAGAATGCAAAGGTGAATTCGGATTCTTTTGCTGAATGTCAAGAGACAACTTGGTGTTTACCAATCCTTTTCCTAATATTTTAATAAGCAAACTGGTTTCTGCTGGACTGAAAAATGAAACAAAAATATATTATTCGTACTTTATTTATCTACATATATTTATATATTAATATTTGCATCCGACCGTTTTAATTAAATTATTATCATACATTGAGATATTTTCTGTAATCTATACCTATCGCTTTTTTAGTATTGATCGCCTAGGTCCGGCTGGACCTATCGACTTGTTTTTTTTTTCTTATGCTTCGTTCTTTGCTAAGGATTTTTGGATCGACATAAAGGAAAATTCCCATCATCCCAATTTTTTAAACTACTTAAATACCTAGCCTTTAACTTTAGAGCAGTGTGTCGAATTAGAAACTAGTTGAATTATATGTAATTTATTTTTGTTAACGTTACTATTAATCGTCACAAAATTTGATATCAGAAACTTTTGAAGTTGAAGGCGCCATCGTCACTTTAATCTCATCTCGTTAAGAGGTGTTTTTGTTTGATATCAGAAGTTTTTAAAATGACATATGTATGTAGGTCTCCCATTGTTGTTAAAACTCAAATAGAGAAAGTCAAAATCGTAAGAGCCATTAAAGAAATTTTTTTTTTCTTAAAAACAAAATTAATTTTAATTCTTAATTATAATATTATTTATAATTTATTTATTTATTAATTTTTTTTCGCCACTTTTTTTTTATGTTTTTATATGAATGCCTAACATCTGAAGAACATAAAGTCAAAATTTGACATCGATCGGAGCAAAAATAACGAAGTAATGGTTAGTTGAACGGAGGTCATTCTATGTTCGATGTATGGGCAGTTAAAACTTTAAAGCGCTCTCCTGCAAAGTGCCATCTTCAAAGTCGGTGTACACGATTACTAAAAACCTACTTGAACAATCGTTTTGAAATTTTGCACACAGCTTCTGCAACTAATTTTCCAGGTATCACCGTGGGTTTTTTTTTTTTAATTTATTTTTTTTAATATTTTTTATTTAAAAATTTAACTTTTGTTTTTTTGGTCAAGAAATCTTTGATTTCAACCTTTCATGAAAAATCAAAAAAAAAAAAAAAAAAAGGAAAAAAAGAAAAACTCTACGGTGATACTTCCAGCCAATTATTCTTTAACTAATGCATATTGTGGTTGTCATATCGGACGATTCTGTGGACAGTAAGGATCAACTTTATTTGGAGGGGCCTCAGGAGATTCCCTACAACTCCTAATTATGTGCATATTTTTCCATAAAACATTTTTAGAAAAATTGTCTAAATGTTATATGTCTTTTAAACAAATAAACTAGCTCCAGCCGTTTCGCCACAACATTTTTTTGAAAAGTGGCCCGTTTTGCACCAAATAAACCCTATCGATCATCTTCAGTGGACTTTACTGTACGATCAACCACCAACATAAGTGCCTATTTAAACGACTGTGTTACGCAGACAGGAGTTCGGAATTCTACCCAGTGCCTATTTATAAGCAATGCTAATGTATTGTAGCATAATTAGGGAAGCACACCCACTATTCATTTGAAAAACATACGGTTAGCCAAGACGACAAACGCCCTTAAGGCATAGACTTAGTTAAGATAAGAAATTAATGTGTTACAACAATATAACTATAATGCAATTAACCGTTAAACTAGGATACCATTAGAATAAGCCTATGCACTCCTCAAACAAATGCAACCCTTACCTAGCTATAAGCACCTATGTTAAGTTCCCCTATATAATCCGGCCCTGCGGCACAATAAAAGTTAGTCAGAGTCAAGCTTCTCGTCTTTCACTACTGGCATATATGTCCAAGAGCAGTCCAAGAAGTACTTCAAAAATGTCCTTTGGACTGATCAAGGCCTCTAACAATTGAAGAGTACAAGGAGGATCCTCCTCAGTTTCCGCAATCTGGGCGGAAATCGACGCCCTGCACCAAGGAAAGCAAAAAAGAAGCATCGCCAGCCACAACAACACAGCAGCAGCGAGCAGCGAGCAACAACTACACCAAAAACAACAGCACAGCAGCAGCGAACAATAACAGCACCGACAACAGCAGCAAAGCGGTAACAAAGGACTGGTGGCAGCAGCAAACAAACATAAAATATTTTACTTAAAACAATAATTAAGAGTGCTTTAAAATGCACCTTAGTGGCATAAAGCGTCAATCCCCGCCACTATATCTAAAACTTAAAACATTTAAAAACAAAAACAAAATATGTTTTTTAAAAACTCTTTGAAAAAAAAAAATTAAATAAAATTTGAATATTACACCAGTTTACAAAAAGAAAAAAAAAATTATGCTCCAAGACTGTTGATGCGAAATTCTGGTAGAGTTGAATCCCCAGATCACGAAAATGACTTTAGTTTTTTTTCTATGGATACGTTTTTTTTTAAAGATTTTTAAAAGTTTTACACAAAGAAAAATCTGCTCAGTTTTCGTTAATCATTTCATTTTTACAGGTAATGAACTAACCTTTCGATTTTAAAACACTTTTTGTATATTGGATAAGTACTTTGTGTGCTATAGCTCGATAAACTTGAAAAAAGTGGAAATTTCAATCCGTTAACTCAAATGTTGTTGCTAGCATCCTAAAAACTCAAAAGAAATCCGTTGGAAAATCAAAACGTGTGCATTTATAAAGTTGATCGCCCAAAGTATCAAACACGCCTAAAACTCCAGAAATCCGTTCAAAAATAGATATATCGTGGATTTTCAAAGTTAAGTAAAATGAGCAATTTTTTTAAATTTTTGGGGTGATGTCTACTAGATTAATGGTACAGTGCTGGACAACGCCTTTAGATGGTCTGTTAACTTTGCTAGATGTGATGAACAGTCGGATTTAGCTATGAAAAAAAAGATAAGTTTTGTTAAATAAACAAAAATTTACAAAATTAAGTTGAAGTAAAATAAAAATTAAATTATCGCCTTTATATACATACAGCTATTGCCAACTAATTAGAAAGATGACTATGGTGGTGGTCTTTGTATCGATAAGAAGAAGATATGCCGAATATATTCTAGAAACATTAATCTTCAGTAAATAATAAGGATCTAATCAATATCCTGCGGTGCTCCTTAGTGAGTTCTAGGACTCGCACCCAATCGTTCAGGGTCTCTTGCGATAGCTTGATTACTTCAGATTCGCTATTGAAGGAGCCTGTTGACTCGAAATAGGTATCTGACTAATCATTTTCATCATAAGCCTGGATAGGGCGCATCAGTGAAATGTAATTGGGGAAATGTTACTGATCGCACTCTTGCATATTGACATTTTATGTGTTTTCCGAACCCAGAAATCTTGCTTAAGCAAAAATAACAATCTGTTAAGTGACAAGACGGCTTCCTCCAATGCATCGGCTTGTCGAATTTCATGGGACGCCTAAGACCAAAGCAAATATGTACATATTTATATTATCAAATATAACAAGTAAGAAAGCTCCAGTCGACTGTGAGATACCCGGTACCTAACCGTTTGCGCTTCACACTTAAAGGCAATTTAAAATTGTACATACATTATAATAGTCTACTTCGATACTTCTTAAAATAAATCGCCTCTCGAATATGAATGATACATTTTATAGGAACTCATAAAAACCCGCTCGATCGGCGTCAAAAAATGAATTATGTTATTTTTTGTCATTTCTTGCTATATTCTTTTTTTTTTCTTCTGCAATTCTGCCATAATCTCGCACGGCCAAGGCTCGAATGCGCCACCTGTCGGCTACAGCTTGCAACAGCAGTGCTTAGGGCGGTGTGTTTAAATTCGAACCTTATTGCTAATATCTGCCATGTTTATCATCCGATTTTACTGAACTTTTCAGGAAACGTCCATTTTATTTGATTTATTTATTGTATCTATTAACTTTACCCAAAAATAACGTATAGTTTATTTAACGTTTTTTATGATTTTTGAAGGCGGAAGTGGGCGTGGCCAAATTTTAAAACAAACGATCTGCGTGCAACAGATTCCAATGTTGTCACCAAATTTGGTAGCTCTAGCTCTTATAGTTTCTGAGATCTGTTGTTTTACACGGACAGACAGACGGACAAACGGACATGGCTAAATCGACTCGGCTGGTTATGCTGATCAAGAATATATATACTTTATTGGGTCGGAGATGTCTCCTTCTTGTACCCTATGGGTACCGTGTATAAAAACATACCTTAGGCCTACACTCCGTTTGCTTAGGATTAAACGGCAAGACTCACAAATTCTATTCGGTGTCCATAATTCGTCCAAGCTCGACGAGACACGAAAATAAAGTATATATCAAAGGGTCGAAAAGTACCTTTCTGTAATAATTTACCGCACATATAACAAAATATGTTTTGATCATTTAAACAGGTCAATTTTTTCGATGTATCCATTGCAAATATTCAAATTTGAATAAAATAAAATAGCAAATTGACAGGACATAAGTCTTAAGGATTTTTAAGATTCAGATCTGCAAGAATATAAATTAAGTATTTAACAATAAGGAAAACTAAAGTCAAGTGTGACCGACTGTGAGATATTAGGTACCCAAAGCATTGTAGGGGAAATTAAATAGCACACGGACATGGAAAAAAAATGTTGACAAATGAGAACCAATGTTGCTAGAAACATGTTCAGCAACATCCAAAAAAGACAAATGCTGCTAGGAACATATTGCGCAACACCCAACAAAGACAAATGTTGCTAGGAACAATGTTTCTAGGCAACACGCACGTGCTTCTTCACACACAGAAACTTTATTGTTTAATAAATTCCATGTTTATCATCCGATTTTACTTACATTTTCAGAATACGTCCACGAAAGCCAACTTATTTATTTTATATATTTACTTTAAGCCGAAAATTACGACTATAGCTTTTATACAGTTTTTTATGATTTTCGGGGGCGGAAGTGGGCCAAATTTTAAAACAAACTTCATCTGCGTGCAACAGATTCCAATGTTTATCACCAAATTTGGTAGCTCTAGCTTTTATTCTCTGAGATCTGTTGTTTCACTCGGACAGACGGATATGGCTAGATCGACTCGGCTGGTGACGCTGATCAAGAATATCAAAAATATATAGACTTTATATAGACTTTGCCTGTTACATACATTCTCGGTTAACAGTAACTTATAATACCTTTGTACCGGGGTACCGGGTATAAAAATGAAAAGTTCAACAAATATATTTTGGTCAATATTTTAAACCAGGGGTGCTCAAATCTGCCTTATGGCAGTGCATATACCAACACTAATAAAATAAAGCGTATGCACACTTGTAAGAAACCTTTGGCGTTCAATTTACCGATTCCTCAAAGAATGCCTATGAATCAATCATAAAGAAGAAAATAATGTTTAGTGCAGAAACAAGAACAAATTACAATGGGGTAGCGACGAGAGAAAAACCTCATTAATATAAATTTGGGTTCTCAAATATTCCAGGGAACGAAGATAATTAGCCAAGTACTCACTAGTATATATTTGGTATAAGTAGTTGATGCGGAGTTCGTGCGACCTTTTCTGTCCCCTAAGTTGTTGCTGGGATTTTCGAAAGTTTAAGTGTATGCGCCTTTGTGTTAAACTCTATTATAGTCTTTGTTCTTTGGTACATTCTGCTCCATCCTCGAGAACATATTCTTTCACTCCAACATATTTTCGAAAATTGAATGTAGGTAGGTGGGTCCACTTCTTCATTCACATTCTTGAACACCTGATCCGGCTTTGCTTACATTTAACTTGTGACGGCGTCTATCATAGCGTGGCCAAAAGCGGTAATTTCAGGCTTTCTTTTGCGACGCTTGGACGACAAGGACACTGTGTCTTCTTTAAATTTTACCGACCCATTCAAGGACTTATAAATATCCATTCTTAGAGCTTTGAAATCTTGTATATCAAAGAAAAATCGGGTGTTTTCTGCCGCCGACTGCTAAGCAGAAATATTTCCCTGCCACAGCTTAAGAATCATCGCATTATGCAGTGGCAACAACGAAATGCTGCGCCGGATCGAGTTTTCATTCATCTTTTGTCAATAATATTTATAATTTCAAAAACAATAGGAATTTAGGGATGTAGAATTAGGGAAGGAACTAACGAGATATTGCTTAATATCGATATTTTTCGGTATTTCTAAGTATGTATATGACCGTCTGTCCATTTTAGATCGACCATTCTCCCTAAAGCCTAGTACTAATACGGCTATGATACAGGGCAGAAGTTTTCATTAATTAGCTACTTCATTAGAACCTTGAAAGAGACAACTATATGACTTTTTTGGTTCGGATTTTTTTCGGAATGCGACTACGGTCAGACTTACTTAAAGGTAAACAATAAAAATGCCTGGAATTCGCAGTACATAATTATCAATTTCTGATGTGCTCGTGCAAACACTCCTGCAGAAATTAATATGAATAGATTTAGTTAATTCATAATAATTACACAATTTCACGGCAGAAAAGCCATGCTACCGAAAACTTATTTATTTTGTTTATTTATCTTGCTTTTGTGCAGTATACTTGCTGAAAATTATGGCAAGCCTTCAGCCAAAACCAAAATATTCTGTAAGACCGTTTTGTCTAATGAGACATTAATATACTTTTTAGATACAATTTAATGAATTACAGACGGTATATTCTATCGAATATTTGTCTGGTAGACGGTATATTTGTCTGGTATTTTTTTCGATAAACCGACAAGTTTTTCAATTATTAAGCGCAATTAATGTATTAATCTCTCATTAAAAGTGCCGTATAGTCGTCTTGCTCGCACTTAGGCAAAACCCTATGGTTGCTGTCAAGCCTCTAATTAATGCGCCAATTAATGAAGTTTTTAATACAGTGTCATAATGCTATCACTAACGCTAAATCTCGACTCGGCTTTTACATAAATTATTATTTTTCTATATTTTTGAAATGTGTGGCCTAAAGCCTAGTACTCACTAGCACTAAACCTTAGCTAGCTAAAAGGGTTTCATATTTCGACTAAACTGTCAGCTGTGTTTGTTTACAATTTAAATTAAACACTGCAAAACGATCAAATTACTTAAATCACTGCTGGAGCACTGCTCCAGATACAGCTGCGGAGTGTTGATCGGAAGTAATCTTTTTGTGTCTGGTCTCTTTAGTCTGCTGCTCCACCTCCTTGTCCAGTTGGCCGCTAGTTGGTCTCTCCGCATTGTAGTCGTAGAACACCTGCGACGTGTCGCCCTGCCCATTGTCCACGACGACTGCTGCCACGAAATTGGTGCTTATGTCACGCGCGCGGATCCTTGGGACCGACAGCCATGATCTCTATCCATGAGTTTTCCACGGAGCCCGTGCTTATGCGTATCTAGGGCGGCGGCTGCTTGCCCAGTCGTGCAGCATTTTAAGTAGGCAGCCAACTAAGAAGAGGATCCCAATAGGTAAGCACTGGTCATGGACGAGCAGCGGATGGAGATAGCTTGTCCATAATTTTTAAAATTGTGATTTTGGGCCTTTTATATTGCTCTAGCAGTGGCAAAATAGCAGCAGCTGCAACTAAACTAAACAGCTGCTGAAACTAATTAAAAACTTTTTAATTTTTTTTGTTTACATAACTATTAATTGTTTCAAAATTTGGTATCAGAAATTTTTTGAGTTGAATGTGCCATCGTCACTTTAATCTCACATCGTTAAGGTGTTTTTATTTGATATCAGAAGTTTTTTAAATGACAATAAACAAAAAAAAATGCATAAAATAAGTTAGCTATATGGAATCATTGCTACTAATTTTGATGAGAAAGCGAATTTTCGTAGATATGGTTTGTACCCCGAAATATCTCAAGGGCCATACGGCTTTTTAAATCATAAAAGCCATTAAACAAAAAAATGTTTAATCTTAAAAAAAAAAAATTTAATTCTAAATTCTTAATTATAATATTTAGAAAAATTTTGTCAGGGCAAAGTAATTATTAAATCAAAATACTTTTCCAACGACATAAAGCACGTTTCTGTAACTTCAGTCGTTCAGAAGTTTTGGGCCCGAGAAATTTTCATTTTTCCCGCCAAACTAGAGGGAAACCCAAAAAGTCGTAGAACAAAAAATTTTCAGCTCGAGCTGTTTAATAAAATCAAAGTAGTTTCAGGACTCTAAAACAAAAAAATCGACACACAGACAGACAAACAACAGGACAATCGTTTTCATTTCGGAAAGGCCTTTAAAATCTTGTTTATTGAATATTTTTTGAACGGAGTATCGGATCAGGATGATCGAGGTGTCATTCGACGCGTATTTAAAAATAGATCACAACAACATTAAAATTTTTGGGATTTTTGCTCCACCGGCCCCAATAGCTTCAATTTTCAAAACTTTTAATTTCCCACTTTCACTCCCATTTCTCCTAAACTAATCCGTTTTTTTTAATCTTAGTATGCAGTTTCAAATAGGTTTACAATACCTTTCGATCAAGACATAAAAGGCTCTGATCAGACTATCGTAGCAGATTTTCAATTCTACGGCTGTATATAGTAGTCTCCTTGCGCACCACAGTCTCGGTGCTCATCGTCACTACGTGGACTGCCGTCCACGAAAGTCTTATTATAGAGTTATAGTAACCAAGCTTCAGTGAAAACAAAAGAAGTCTGGAATATTCATTCCATCAGAAAAATATAAACTTCTTTTATATAAGTGTTTCAAAATCAAAAGACACCTTTTATTAATAATTAAACTAAAATGGAAAAAATTAATTGTTTGTTTAGTTTTTATCATTAAGTAATTTTTACATTTATTATAATTTGTTGCTTATCATTTTTGTACATTTATCTTGTGACAACACGTGATATTTTAGGATACAAATGAAAAGTATTGAAAAGTAAGGGCAAACCGCTTTGGAAAATTGGTGGTAGAGAACACTTCTCTGTACAAAGAGTTCCTAAAAATGTTATTTCATTATTATTTTGTGTTTTATTGCCAATGAAATTTTCAGAATAATAAGGTACCACTTATTTCAAAAAAAAAAAAATATATTGTATTTCAAAGTCACAGCTTAATTGAACCAAAGTTTTCCCAAGAACAATTGCGTTCGCTGGAACGTAAGAAAATCTGTTTTTTTTTTCCTATGTTATGTTGACTCCATTCGCAACTATTTTTCTCACTTTGAGTAAGACTTGATCGTAAAAGTACGTGTAACAATGCACAGTGGGGCCATTTGAGTTTCTTCGTTGCAAAATAATAACTTTTGAACCAAGTAAGATAATCAAAACATTTAGAAAGCAAATTATCAATAATTGTTCAACCTAATAAGAAAGAAAATAAACAAAGTGCTAGGTGTTTTGGATGATTATTAATGAATTATAAAAGTCATAATTTATAAATATATTGTTCTGGTTCTATTATGTTTTTTGTTACTTTTAATGCCCTTTTTAGTTTCTCATTTCTTAGCAGAATAGAAAAAGATTAAACATGTTGATGTTTACAGCTATTTCATGAAATAACTTTATAATGTGGAAAAACTAAAATGAGAGCGGGGAAGCGCAATTAACGCTAAATGCTGTCTTCGTTTATGCCCTATCGCAACACTATTTATTTTGCCTGCACGCCGGATAGAACAGTCAAAGCTAGCGAAATGTTTTATTTAAACCACATTCTTTGCCTACATTTTATTGGCAAAAAATTGCAGCGATATGTCGAGTTGTTTATTATACTCGGTACAAGGGTATTATAAGATAGTGCCAACCGAGAATGTATGTAACAGGCAGAAGGAGGCATCTCCGACCCCATAAAGTATAGATATTCTTGATCAGCATCACCAGCCGAGTCGATTTAGACAGGTCAGTCTGTCTGACCGTGTGAAACAACAGATCTCAGAGACTATAAGAGCTAGAGCTACCAAATTTGGTGACAACATTGGAATCTGTTGCACGACGATCGAGTTTGTTTTAAAATTTGGCCTCGCCCACTTCCGCCCCGTGAAAATCATAAAAAACGGCATATAAGCTATAGTTGTGATTTCCGGCTTAAAGTAAATAGATATAACAAATAAGTAGACATTCGCGGACGTGTTCTGAAAATTTGAGTAAAATCGGATGGTAAACATGGAAGCTATGAAACAATTAAGTTTCTGTGTATGCTTATTCTTCTTCTCTCTCTCAAAAGCAAAGAACTCAGACACACGAAAAGGGTTCCGTAGCATTGAGTCCAAACAAGAGGTCAATGAGTGAGTGTCAGTGCGTGTTGCGCAACACACACTTGACTGTAGCTTTCCCACTTGTTTTATATTGTCTGTGTGTTCGCAATGCAATGACCACATTTTCCACTTTTTTGGTCACTTTGGGAAAAATTAATAAA
>VNJO01010961.1:0-29881 GCA_008042535.1 Drosophila tani | reverse complement strand
TAACTTTTTGTGTGTCGGGGCCAAGGGTTTCTCTTCCCGCAAAAACCAATTCCAGAGATGAGAGCAAGCAAATTCATAAGCCGACACCCACACGTTCTGTGTATCCAAGAAAAATGAAATACACACTCCAGTCCAATCAACCTACGGGCTATAGAATTTCAGCTGGGAAGAAGAACTTTAATGGACATCCGGCTTTTATTATGCTTGGTCTTATTATTATTGTTTTTCCACCTTCAAGGTGTGTGCTGATGACGGCGAAGAAGAAGAAGCACCTCAAGTGCAATTGAAAAAGCCAAAACCACAATAAAAAAAAAAAAAAAACTGCAACAAAAGCCACTACGAATGTACGATGTTCCGTGTTGATATTTGCGTTGGCAAAGGAAACGACTTTGGCGTGGTCGAAGTCAGATGGAAAACGCGGAGGAAAATCCAGAAGACAGTAGATATCGCCTTTGGCGGGGCACTCTGCCTCATTAAGCGACCCGACGGTCTCTGGTTTATGGTCTCCAACTAGAAGGAAGATTAACAATTGCACAACTATATGTGTAAGCCATGTCTAGGTCTATATATATACTATGTGTGGCACCTTTTTGTGTGGGTGTCGATTTTGGCGTGGTCTAAAACAAGTTTAGGCACTTTTACGGCCATCATTAATCTTGTGGCATGCCCCACCAGAACATAGAACAGCAATCAGCAGAGCCACGCCTCAAGGTGGCCGACTGGGATACTATATTTTCTTTATTGATTCACCTTCCGGTGTGGTTTAAAAAATGCATGCATGTAAATTTATAATTTAGGGAGTATAAAAAAGATACAGTTAACAGGCGTATATTCATTGTCATAGATATGGAATTCTAATTGCTAAAAAATTATTATATAAGATATCTTAAGCTTAGGACGCTTTTATATTCTTATAGCTCTTAGGCCAAGATTTTTTCTTATCCAATTTAATAAACAAAGAAATTTATTAGTTATTGGTCTTGTTTTAAAGCATCTGAATTTTCTTTAGCTCTCTCAAAGCCCCAAGTGTAAAGTTCCCCAGTCTCCAAGTCTCCTGTCTCAAAATACACACAATTTGACATTCGGTTGGCAGTTTTCCCCCCTCTAAGGAAAAATGGACAGCAAGAAGGCAGAGTGGAAGCCGGAGAAAAAAAAACTGAATTGCATTAATGCAATTTTAGCAGCTGAGGAGACCAAGCGAAGGAAAAACTAAACGGGCACGTTCCAATTGGTGTCCGCGGTCGTTGTCAGCAGCTGTATCCGAAGCTGTGTTTGTATCTGCATCTGTTTTAGGGCTGAACAATCTATATAAATCGAAACTATAAAAATGTATAAAGAAAATTGTACATTATATCGAAATTATCGAGTCGAAAAATATTGATAAATGAAATACATATTAAGAGTCAAACATTTAGGCATTGTTTGGGCAGATCTTTTTAAATTCAAATGTAAAACGCTTAAATTGCGTAACTCCAAAGGCGGATCAACAGACTATAGATTGAAATAAATATAAAAAAAAATTATTCGACAAATAATGGGACGTATCCACAGATCAAGAAAATTCTCACATCAAATTTAGAGCTGAAAATCCAAACTATCTGAATATATCGATAACTTTAAGCCAGCCCTAATCGAGCTCTGTGAGACTTCAGAGGCAGACGCACAGACAGACCTCAGACGACGGAGCCGGGAGTCCAATGGAATCATTCCCAATTGCCGGCACATGACTCCAGCGATTGCAGAAAAGCGCACAGAAACGACTGGAGGAGTGTCTGATGAAGAAATGCTGTAAAATGGAATTGCATTACATACACTTTAGGTGCCATTTGTATCTCGAGAGGGGGAGAGCTGGAGAAAAATGGATGGAAAATGATGCGCCAACAAATTGGACGCGTAATGGTTAAGCGCGAGCTGAGCCATAATTGAGATATTTATAGTTATGGTCAATATATATAGAGTTGGCGCTAGTCAAAGGGGGAAAGTTTGCCCAAAGGCATTAAGAGTAAGCTTCAAATTGCTAACTGGATCTAGCATTAATATTTGAGGCCCCAATAAGCGGATGGCTACCTGAGGCCTTCAGCACGGTTGGTAAACAATTAATTATGGAATTTAATTACTAGCTTCGGAAATTTCCAATAAAGCTGCTACGGATTTATCTCTGACCAGTTGAGCCGGGAAAAACGTTCATCGCATTCCCAACAAGCTTTGTCCTAGTTTCGCAGGCTTAATTAAATTGAATTCCTGTTAAATTCTGTCCAGTTCCCACGCCACTCACACCCCTTCAAGGTTTCCATGTCCTATAATGCTGGTATTTATTATAGTTTTTTTTTTTCAACAGCAATCTCCTCTTTTTATTGCCTCTAATCCGTTAAATGCTTTATAATTGCATTTGCAACCTTATAGCAGGGACACTTGAAAATTCCGTTGGCCTCGCGGGAAAAGTGGGAGGTGAGGGTTTCAGAGATGGCTGGCAAGGGGGCGGAATAAGGGTCAAAGGGAGGCGTGTGCAACCCTTGGCTAATTGCTGGGGTGTGAAATGTGTGTGAGTATACTTTTAAGTACTCGGGAAAACTGTCAACCCCTGAGAAAGGGGACCCCTACAATTGAACTCTCTGCGGGATATAAAATTGATAAAGAACGGCAGAAGCGATTGCCCAGAGTAAACCACTTTTTATCGCATTAGATAAATATTAGCTGAAAAAATCCGCAATCACAACAGCCTAATGGAAAGCAAACCACTTAATGAGATAAGATTATTCGAACAGATTCAAATAATTAAATGGAACAACACTTTATTTTATTGGTAGTCCCTCAAATTCGTACTTGGGAATTTTTGGGTGAACTTTTTGCCACAACTATTAATGTTGGAAGGCCATGGGAGAGATTTTTTATAGAATGCTTCATGAATTTAATATTAAATATAAGACTTATAATATTACATTTTGGTTGCTACATTTTTTATGAAGTGTGGAAAAAATTACGTACCATATATTAAACATCAATAAATGTGTATTTTTATTAAACCTCTTTGCTTGCAGTGCTATAACTTTTTTTAAGTCACTTTAAGCTCAAGTTCATTCAACCGCAAGCTGAGCTTAAGCCCCAAAAAGCTCTTTCACCTGCCTACCAAGCTTTTAAGCCCTCGAGCCACTCATTCTATGCGGCGGCGACGTCTCAAGATGCCACTCAAACCAGTGCTCTTATGGGCCCAATGCTAAGGCACACAGTCTCGGGCAACATTAGCTCTGACATATGTGTTTTTTAGGCCCATGTGCGCAGGCATTCATGCACATGCAATTTTAAATTAAAAACAAATTGTGAACACGAGACCAAATAGAGGCGAGAGACACATCATGACCCTAATGACTGTGGGAACTTTTTGCGAGCGTCACTGACATTGCCAGCTGAGTGCGCCCTGTGTGTGTGTGTTTAATGTGTGCGAGCGGGCTCTTAAGATAGCTTTAAGAGAGACTTGAGTTCAAGCATTGCCAACTTGAAGAAGCCGTTTGAATTATTTAACGGCCTTTTTGAGATAGTTTGGATTAAACTACAATTGTATTTCTTTAATTTAAAGGATCCAAAAATATATTAGTAGAAATAAGTTAACACTATAAGTTAACACTACCTTTTATGGTTAAATAATACAAGTTAACTTTTTATCTGCATTTAATCTAATCAATATTTTTTCTATTTTATCTTTCAGCTATTGACGACACATTTAACAATTAAAGGGTAAGTTTACATTGATTTATAAACTAAGTAGAGAAAAAGAGAAAGAGAGAGAAACAAGTGCATTGTGTGAAAACTCAAATATGTAATCTAATAATAAAATGAAACTAAATAATAAATAACATGAGTAAATAACATGAGTAAAATAGTAATAATAAAATCATCACAGAATCCCAAATTAATTCTCCTTTTATATTGCATATTCAGGTCTACCACAGAAATCACTGTAAATTTAATATCCATTGCAAATGTGCCCAAAAATATGCAATAAAATATTTTAGGTTCGTTAGTTCGTTTGCCTAATACGATGTAGTATACATTTCTACACCATTCCAATAGATTTCAAATTCACAGCAATTTCTGAGCTTCCCCCTAGTACTTACATTTTCAATTTGTCATCAAATTATTTCACTTATTGCCTAACAATTGATTTGTTAATCTTCTTGTCTCCCAATGGAAATGGAAATCCCAAACAATTGACCCAACAATTTGTAATGGTAATTGGCTTCTTAATCGCAATTATAGACCCCCGATTGGCTTCAATTCGAGTGAATTGGATTGTACAGGATTGGATTACTCATGCTAAACCATTAGTGTGTATTTGAGCGCATTTGTTGTGGCCTTTTGTGAACCTTTCATTGCAGCATTTTGCGCATTTTGATTGAAATTTTGATTAGGTTGCACATATGGCACATTGTCTGCCCCCTCAGCTCCCCCCAGCCCCTCTTGACTCCCTGACGGACATTGATTTCTCAGCTTGTGGCCATTTCTACATTTCTCCATTTCTCCACTTCCCTTTTACCTTCCATTGTCTGGGCCTTATCTATTGTCTGCTCATTCCAGCGCCGTTGGAGTCGTTCGTTAGTGGTGGGCGGTGGTAGGTCTGGTGTGAGTGGGCGTGTCTGGGATCCCGGGGTCTTCCATTTCCAGTGCTATACCTGTATTCATTGTGGTCTATCTGAAAGGGTCGAGCATTTGCATTTACAGCTTTAACACATTCGATTTAACACGTGAAGAGAAAATTCCAACCTTGATCAGGGGTGCCATAGAAATCGCTGCGGAATTCGAAAATTATTTAATGTTGGGTCCAAAAGTATGCTACAAAATATTTAAATTTTAATGGATTTTGAATCTAAAATATTTCATTGCATACTTTTGGTTTTTTTAAATTATTTTCAAAAGGAGTTTTGTGATTAGAGACCCTTTCTTCATATATTTTGGGTCGAATATGATCACGAATCTCAATCCTGATTTCTTCCATAAGGTCACTTTTTTTATTTTCTCGAGAAAGGAAAATTCGACTTTAAAAAAATAGATTTGAAATGTTGTTAAATTTGGTTTATTTCCTGTATTAAAGTTTAATCCATTTAGATTTAGCTTTTACATTAATAAAACAGATATGATTACACCTATTTTTCTAGCAACATAAAAAAAGAGATAAGAAATAGTTAAGATTGCCATGCGGAACTGATATGGCTCATTTATTTTTCTCGGTGCAGTTCTGTTTTTTCTGCAGCGATTGCACCAATTTGTTTCTTTCTGCATTTAAGCTGCGATAATGTTGGCGTGATTGGGAGCCATGTGTGGGCAGCAATGGTTTGCTCCAAATAGACTTGGTACCATTTTTCTTTTACTACCTCATTTTATGTGTTAGCTGGCTTTAATCCAGGTAAAGTCGCTGCTGCATTGCAATTTTTCGCACTTTCCACAGAAAGAGAATAATTATCTTAAATTCTCTTCGGTTCTCTCTTCCCGCACGCACACACGTGGAAATTTATCTAGCTTGACGTTATCTAATTTTCTCTTAGCTGGAGACATTCTCTTAGGGAGCAAACAACGACCTTGCCTCTTGCTCTTCCACTCGCAACTCAATCCCGCTCTCGCACTGCGATCGATCATTTGCCATTGTTGTCACGGAATTTAGGTTGGGCAACTAATTCAAATCGATAAGTTCGATACGTTGATTACCGATCCCTGATTACTGGTTGGGTTAATCAGTTTTTTTTTTCTTTTCGCTTGTTTTTTCTTTGTCCGGTGACATTTCATAACCACTTGGTGGCGATCGTATTCGCTTCAAGTTGACTTTGGGTTCTATGGTAACTCTCTTTGGTGACTCTCTTTTGTCGCATAATCACTTCCACAGATACTTCAACTCGCTCTCCACTCTCCAGAGAGAAAAAAACTGGCAGCTGCAGAACAAATGAAACCAACAACTGGTTTTAAATACCCTACATTTATTTGAATGAGCACTGTGATCCAACGAATCGTTTGTCAATTTTTGGATGTTAAAATCATAGCCTATATTTAGGTGCTGGAGCTGTTCGCAAAGCAAGTAAAAATTTTAAAGCTATTTAGAGTCAATAGAAATTATGAAACACATGATCAAATAAATTTATAAAATGGGAACCCATCAGGTTAATTTATCAGCTTTGGGGAATTCCGCAATCAAAACAATAAAGCAGACTTGTAACATTTTCCAAGAAATTCTTTTAATCCTGGCTTTAGAACTGCCCAAATAAAATATTTCTTCCATTTTCTAGTTACGTTTCTGTCGCCTCTCAAATATTCAAAGCTACTTAAAAATTATTTTAATACCTCTGGTTTATTTTGCCTGCCCGGCCCACTAATTATTTTTGGGAACACCTTAAATTTTCGCTTGCCTGTCGGGGAATTTTCCAGACACGTGTTTTCTCCGAATTATCACCGCCTAAGCCGAACCGCAAATCCCTAAAGCCACGCTTATCTTAGCCAAATCGCGATCTTCAAATGCAGCAGCGCATCTGTGATTCTACCTGAACCTAGATACAATATCTCTCTCTTGGCTTATTCTATCTTCCTCACACTCTTTGAAATCTACAAGCTGCAACGACGCGTCGCAGTTTTATCATTGCCGTCACTATCGGCAACAACAAATGCCCGTACCTCACAGCGGAGGTGAGTTGGAAGAAGCAGAGCGACAGAGGTTGTTGTTGGTAGTAAACAAACACAAAGGAATTGAGCGAAGCCACAAGCGTACAATTGCACTGAGAAAAATATTTTATTTGGTGGGAATCAAAAATTTGTTGCAAGAAATATTTACTTCTAAAGTATCTCGCCTTTTACTGTTCAAGACAGCATAAATCATGACAAAATATTAAATATTTTTAATAGGTTTTATTTTAGTGCTATTTGAGTGGCTGAAAAAAATACAAGAAAAAAAATCCATCCTCTGACCTTCGCGTATTTTAAGTAGTAAAAGTTGTTGCAAAGAATGCATCTGGAATTCCCAAGTACGAATTTGGTGAAACTCTAGATATAACCAATAGTACAACATATAAGCCAATAGTACTGAGGAGGGCCGTTCGCTTGGTCGAAACAATTGTATACTATAGGTGTGTAATTCCTATTAATATAAAAAAATCGCAAAAACTCAGACCATCAAAGGCCAAATATAATTACTTTTTTATACTTTTATTTAAGGATCAATCTTTCCATTTATAAATAATATTGAGATCATCTACGCAGAGATCTCTTTAACTATTTTGTTTAAACATTTTCTTTCCGAATTTCTCTTAACATATTAATGATAGTCTGCATTTTCTCAGTGCTCACACACACACACTCTGCAACAGCTGTCGCTCTCTTCCGCTCTGCCGCTCGGTCGGCGTTGAGCGAGTGAGCCATGAGCCATGCTCACCGTCCAGTGCCAGTACAGTAGAGCAATTCAAACCGCCGAATCGAGCAAACCGCTTACCGCTTGCCGCTTGCTGCCGGATAACCGCGTTCCGTTTCCCTCCGCTTCCATTCGATTTTGACCGTCGACGTCGTCGGTTAACCAGATGTCCGCGTGAAACAGAGTGAAATATCCGAAAATCGGGGGGGTCAATAGCAGTCGGTAGCTTAGTGGGCCGAACCCAGCCATCCATACATCCATCCATTTACCATTTATACCACTCGGTGGCGCTTTTTCGGGGATCGTTTTGCATTTATATCGCGCCGTGGCGTTTTTCGGTTTGCGATTTTCCCCACAATCCCCCCGTGTGTGTGCTGTGTGCTGTGCGAGGTGGTGTTCTTTCAATAGAGAAATACTAACGATACGCGGTCAGAAATCCACGGAATATTCGCTTCAAGTTATATAAGGCTCGAACCGGATTTATTTATTAATTATACATACGATTGTTTGATGACCAAAACAAAAATTGGCGAACAACAAAACCTGGGCTTGGATTTACCGAAAACCATACACACACTCAACCTGATTTCGATATATAAATGGTAAATTTTTCTGTAAATCACAACAAACCCAGAAAACCAGTAACAACAACCGAAGTTGAGCTTGAATCGCAGAGCTTGGAAGCTCCAAGCCAGGTTTAAAACGAGTTTTATTCGTTGGCAAAATCGGATTTGCATACAATTCTTGCATGTCTTTCGAGGTTGTTGTTGCTGCTTTGACATTTGTGTGTGAGAAAAAATACGAAATTTTTGAAATATTTGTAAAACTTTCAATTTTCTAGCGTTTCCAATATGCATGAGTCAAGACGAGGGCTTACTTCTTTACAGATAACTCCAAACAGCTGTCCAAACTGACACAGATAACTCGAATACTATCAATACCGATAGGGTTTCATTGTTACCTTTCTCTAAAACATTTAAAGTAATCAGGGGGTACGGTCATTATCATTATATAAAATAGATACCAGCAATTTGGGCAAAAATTACTCAGCTAAAAGTGAATAAATCTTTGCAGTTTGCACTTGAACATGGCAATTTGAGAGGTTTAACAAAGGAAATAAAATAAATTTGCAATTAGCTGCCTTTAGCCTCATCACATGAATGTAAAAGGTATATACTATATATATATGTATCTGTATAGTTCCGACTCGTCTCCAGTCTCTCACGTCTCTGCGGCGATGAATCATTTCGCATGACTAAAACCGAATAAACAATTGATACACTGGAGGTTGTCAAATTAACAAGCAAGCGAAATCGAAACCTTTTGGGGAATACTTCCTATATTTACAATTTAAAATAAGGCGAGTTTTTTAAGGCATTTTCTCTTACCACAAGCATTTTCCCAGCTCTTTTGTCAAGCTAATTTATTTTAATGCATTCTGTGTGCCAAATTATTTGACTGTCAACTGCATAAATTACCGCGATAACAAACAAAGTAGAAAATAAAAAAGAAAAGTGGCAAAGACAAAGTGGAAAATGGTAAAAATTTCCCAATGAATTGGTTTCTGCCGGGTGAGAACGGAACCAACGCAGAGTGGGTGAAAATATATTATGATTACAATGTAATTAAATGCCAACTTGGCCCCAGCGAAAGCTGGAAGAGAGTTTTTTCTCCCCAGCCGTAAGACTTTGAATGCATAATTATGCTGTTCAAGTTGATTTAGTTGTTGCAGTTGGAATATATTCTTTAAGATCTTTAAGGGCTTTCCTCCCTGATTTATTCGGCATTTTTGCTACCTCAGCTTGGGCAGATTATAAATCTCAGCGGCAGTTCATAAAAACTTCAGACCGAAAGCTTTGCGCAAAAACCATTCAGAAACATTCCGAGAAAAGCCAACAAAATGGACAAAAAACTGGTAACAAGCCAGGGCAAAAAGTAAGAACATAATGCTGCCTGGGTGCAGTTGGACTTGGACTTAAGTTGAGCCTGAACTGGAGGATGGAACCGGTTTGGTGGCGGCTGCCAGCCAGCCAGCCGACTCCAACTTTTCTCACATGCCTTTCGATTATGCCAAGCCGACTGCATTCTTCGTGCCACACCGCCACTCCGGGCCCGGCTTTCGCTAAACTGTTGGCTTAGACCGAGCTCCAGCTCCAAGCTGTGCCAGCTCGCAGCTCCATCTTCTCCACAAGTTCAACAAACAGTCACGGAGAGAGAGAGACTTCAACTTCAACTTCAACTTGATCGTCGCTGCTGCTGCTGCTGCATAAAACTTTAATTTCATGGAATTTCCTTTCTATTTTTATGCAGCCACGCAGATGATTAACAACAGCAGCCAAGTCAAGTCAAGAACACGGGAACAAGTCCAAGACCAAGACCAAGTCATGGCTGCAACTTCTGGGCCATTAACTTGGCTCTGGACTCGGGACAGGCGACTTGACTGGAGACTGAAGTCTCTAGACTCTAGCCCCTAGACTCGGGACAAAGGCGGACATCTATCTTCCATTCTGCGTCTAAGGCAGGAAATTAAAAATGCAAAAAAAATTCTATAATTATGCATGTAAACGTTTTGTCATTAAGCTGATACTTAAATGCGGCTGCGATTACCAGGCGCATTTTTATAGCGAATTTTGCAAATTAATGCGCCTGCAGAGATACGAAAGATGTATACATGGAAGGCCTCTTTTTTAATTAATTATATGTTACCATTAAGGACTTCAAAGAGAACCTGATAGAGTTTGTAACTAGTTATGCATTCTTGACATTTTCCTGGCCTGCCATTAGCTAACTAGCCGTGAACCTGCTCAGCCAACATTTCATATTAATGCCAAAAACTTTTCTGGCCACCGAATCGACACGCCAAGTTGTTTGGTAATAACTTGGCCTTGACTCTGGCCCCAAAACCACAGAGCCTTAAGAATGTCAAAGGGCATGAATCCTCCATACTCCTTCTATATTTAAGCGTCTCTGAACAAGTTCAATTTCCGGTCTGTCAGTTATTTATACTTGGAGAAGCTAAAGTCAATATAGAAGGGGTTCAACATTAGTTGGAGATAAGTTGTCAGCAGCAGCAGGAGCAGCAGAGAAATAAATGAATTAATAAGTCTGTTCTGGTTTTATAAAGTAATTGTAGTTACCAAGAGATGTTTAAGAGACTGAAGGAATTAAAAGATATAAAATGTTACTTATAGATAAAAACGAATCTGGATAGAAAATGTTACGAAAGGTTAATTAAATAATAATATACTTACTCAGCATTCTTACATAATTTAATTGACTGATTACTTTCTTTTTAACCTTTGATAAATTTAACTTTCATTAACCCAAAATAAGTAGCCTTTCATTCATATCTGGAAATGTAATTACTTTACCTTTGATATCATTAATTGAAACAGTTACAATTTCGCTAACGTCATAGTACGACCCTCGTTAGCTACCATGTTTATTTACCTGTACCCTCAGGTCTTTTGATGGCCCCAAAAATACAGTTGGCACACCTGTTCACCTAATAGGGCAATGGGGGAGGCGAATATGCCCATTTTCCACCTGACACTAGAATGGCTTCTTTTTGGCGAATATATATGGGTTGTTTGTTCAGTTGCCTATCGATTATTTCCGTGGGATGTGTTTGCTCTGCCTACTTTCGGGCGCTGGCACCCGGAAATTGACAACAGCTGTTCGCTTGAGCCCTTTATTTGCATCGAATCAACGGCCAAAAGCAAAAAAGCGTTGACAAATGGAACAGAGAAAACCAACTAACTATGTTACACAAATTGACTACTAACAATGACAATCAGAGCAGAGAGTGGGGAAAATGGCATGAGAGATGGCTGCTATTTGGAAAATCGTCAGGCTTGGCTGATTCCTCCACTGACTCGACCTTTGCTGCCATAAATCGGTTGGATAATCATCTAAACTAAGCGGTTATCTAAACATAGTTACTGCCTGTTGTGATGGTGATGTCACGTATCTTTCCACGAAACTTTGTCTGTAAGCAAATTCTCCTCCGCCTCTTGTCCGCTTATCTGGCAGAGCAACATTTGGAAAAGAAATCCCTTTCTCATTTTAAATCTGTCAGATAAAAGAGCTCTTCAACAAGTCGTCTGTGTGTTTGTTTGCTCCTGTCTGAGAAGAGAAAAATATTACATATTGTGTACGTTGATTACACGGACGTTTTTACTCCGAAGATCACAGCAGTGGGAAGATATAGTGCCTCTATGTATTTCCCTTTGTAATCTAAAACTTTTGTACCCGTTTTAAGTAATTCTTTCTCTTTTAGCTTTTGAATTCCATTATGAGCATTGAAAATAAATTCTCAAACAAAACTTTCAAGTTGAAGTGGCTTTCAACGCATTACAAATTCTTGTGCATATAAAAACAGTTCTAGGAAAGCCCCAATGATTTTCCCCCCTCTGATTTCTGTGAGTTATGAATTCGTAATGACACAAATGTGCCTTGGATGAATGATTAGTTGTGGAGTTCTTTTTGTTTATTGTTTATACTTTATTCAATTGCACATTGCTAATGGCATTAACATGCTCCTCGCCTTAAAAAAAGAAAAAACACAGAAAAACTTGCTGTAAAGAAACAGGTTCTCCTGGCTCACAAAATTTCGAATAACTTTGGTTATGTGTGCCACGACGAGTTGAGTCATCGTAATACTCATTTCCATAATGAAGGTAAACAAAATCCATAAGCAAATGCTGCAAAATATTTATCTTACGATCGACAGACAGATTTTCGGGTTCGCATCTGCCGGCTGGCAAACAAGCATCACATAACGAGGATCTGTCCTGCAGAGACACGAACCAAAAGGTTCCGACTACCTGGAAATCGTGGCAAATCGAAGTCACTATGTCGAGAACAGAAGGCGGCACTTAACAAGGCAGTACCTAAGGGAATCCTTCGAGAATCCTTAGCCACGTGCAGCGAACATATGCCAGGATCCAGGCAGCAGAACAACAACTGCTGGCAGCGAACGACAGATGCAAACAATTTCGAACAATTTTTCGAACTGCGACCCGCTGTAAATGCTTCCTCCACTCGCTCGCTTGCATGTCCCGTGTTTGCCAGGACAGAACACACTTCTTATAAGGTCTATATACATATGGAAAAAGGTACATGGTATACAGGCAAACGAGAACCACGTATGTATGCCTTTCAGGCATGCCTATTGTTTTTATATTTTTGTATTTTTTCTTGTGCCTGCATTTCTACTTCCGTTCGTTGGGTTTTTGAGGTTTCTCTCGAGTGTTTTCTGCTGGAAATGCTCGTATTGGAGTTCGTTTCATCAAAGGATGTGGTGTTGGAGTTAGGGATGTGTGCCCTCTGCATGAGGGATATTGAATGTATTGATTGGTTTACAGTTTGTATACGTTTAAAAATAAAACTTCATGCTTCAAAGTTTAATACAAATATTTTACATATTTAAATAGAATTTTTTGTACCTAGCTATCTTTGGATCTTAAAATCCTTTTACATTTTCCCACTCTTCTTAATAAAGGTTCGTTGCATTTTAGGATCCTTTGTCAAGTCTAAAGCTGCTTTTTTTTTTAAATATCTTCTGAGACAGTTGCATTTTCCATTATGTTTTTTTTTTTTTGCATCTTCTCAGCATCTCCTCAGCATCTCCTTAGCATCCCCCAATCACCCCTATTTTTTTCTCACACACTTTGCTTTTTCCCACACCCCCTGGCAGAGTCCGCGGATACAATTCCCTCATAGCACCCAGGTAACATAATGGTCAGATCAACGCCCAATTGACAGCTAATAATTATGCGCACTCTCAATACCCACTTTGTATGATGCATTCCCCTAGCGCCCGACGCCGCTGTGTCCTTTGCCTAGTAATTAGGACGCTTGCATAGGACAGAGGACCAAGGACCAAGGACTTGGGTGCATTGGAATTCGCTACGTTTTGGGGGTGCATTTTCGGGTCAGCGTGTGAAATAGCTAAGCATCGGTGCGTGAAGCGGCTCAGGATTCCCAAGATCGAAGGAAGGATTCTCCATCCGAAATCCCATGACTCTGTTTTTCACAATTATTTTCTACCCTTTCTCGGCTTCTTTTCCTATTGTCATTGTCTTGAGTTTCAGAATTTCAACTGTAAGACTTTGTAGAGGAGCTTGTACAGTTAAATGCGTCACCGAGAAGAAAGAAGAAAAAATTCGCATACTTCCCTTGAAAATCCGCAAAGTTCGCCAGATGCTGTGAGATCTTTTGTTGCTGTCTCATTATTTACGTTAAACCTTTTTCGGCTTTTTGGTTTTGCAAACTCTTTGCGCACTTCCTTTATAAATTGGCCAACCGAAAGAGGGAAAGAGGTGGCGGTTTGCTCTGCTGATTTATTATCAAGTGAACTCCCCATTTCCCCCTTTGCCACATGGAATTAAAAAGTATTTAGACAAGCTCATTGGAATTAAGTTAGGTATCTCCAGCAGAGTTAAAGTAGAATTTATAGACCTGGTTGCGACAGATTTTATAGCTGGCCAGAGTTCAGTGTTTGACGTGTCAGGTTATCTTAAAACTGATTTGAAAGTAAAGAAAATAAATTAAGAAATTTTAATACGATATATCAAAGATTTTCTATTATTTACAAGTCCCTAAAAATGAACGTTTGGTTCTATGTAAATGCTGGCTTATTATATTTATATAAGTAAATTTTTTCGTATTTAATTTACTTAATAATTAAGATATAGAACCCTCCAAAATAATCCTTTAAAATCTTCCAAGGGCCGAAAATAATAATTCACAGCCCCGAACAAAATCCTTGGGGTCATGCTTCATTGCACCTTATTATGACTGCCTAATTGAAGTCATTATCGTTGAGCTCCCACCAGCCATAAAAATGTAAAAATATGCACACACACATAAGCAGCGTTTAATTGCTTCACTAAATATTCACACAAAACGTTGGCTGATATATTTCAAATTTATTTTTCGATAAAAAAAAAAAAACAACGAAAAGTTCCCACGACCGCCGCCGACACAAGGAAGAGCATAAAAAATTATAAATTCCAGAAGTTGAGGGCAACCCTCGCAGGACGAGGATGCGGCGAGGAGAGCAGAGGAGACCCAGGGGCAGAGGAACACTCGATGAAGGTGGTGTGGTGGTTGATAACGCCCCTAGCTGCAGAGCCACTGTCCCTAAAAAATCGAAGGACAGCAGACAGGCAGACAGACGGAGAGCGTATGGCGGGAATAATTATAATTTTATATCAAGTACTAGCAGCAAGAGAAAGGAAGCCATAAAATGTGTATCCTTTTCTGACCATCATCATCGTGCCAGCGTGTGAAATTTCACAAAGTGCATTGTGTAATGTGAGTTTTGACATTGACGTTGGCTCAACCAAGGGAGAAACTATTGAATGAACACTTAAAAGTGTTGGTAATTAACGGGCAAAACTTTGGGAACTTTTTACTATGATTATAATATTAAAAAAGTTTTAAATTTCAAGGCACTTTAAGTTTAAAGTGAGAGGTACTTGTCTCATTAAATAAAATCAAAAATAAACTTTTTAAAAGGCAGGTAGCCTCTGAATAAATATAAGCAATTTAAGGTATCAATTATTTTACTGAATATATTAACTTTTATCAATAAAATACTAAAGCGAAATATAAATATTTTATAGGCTTCAGTTTACAACAAAGAATCCAGCCTCTCATAAAAATTCCCATTACTATTCAATGGCAAACTCTATTCCCAGTAAGTGATTTCCGTTTAATCTGTGTGTATAACCACTGCCTCTATGAAGCGTATCCCACTTCTGTCTATTCCTAATAAAAAATCCATAACTTCGGTGCAATTGCAACTACAGCCCACATTTAGCCACAGAAATGTTGAAGCATCGATGATGGTAAGCCAGTGGGAGGCTGCTGTTCAACCGGATGAAGAGCTGAAAGTTTTCCAATGGGATTTCCGAGGTGCAACAAACACTCGTTCCTGGAAAAAGGCTAGACTGCTGCAGGAGTCATCGGCTCTCTCGCTCAATGCTCCGAATGCAACAAGTGTCGTTGGCCTTTTGAGGGCATATTCACAGCTCAAAGTGTAATTACATCGGGCGGACACCCACTATATATCGAGGCTCGATTGTGGTTATGCAATACAAATAACGAATTGCTACATGCCACAGGCCGATATAGGCGAGAGTGTCATTGACTGCGCTTGTTTTGTCAGCCCAGGGTTAATTGTTTAATGCTAAATTAAAAACGAACTGGAAAATATCGCCATATTCTAGCACGGCATTTCACAGTAGGCTCATGTCATCGCCCGCCCAGTGGATGGAGCGACATGTGGCCCATGATTTATGGTCCGCTGGGCAGAAGCGTCTCTAAAAGAGTTTAATGAATTAATTAGGAAGAGTGTCGTGGCAAGTGTAGGAAAAGAATGGTCAGAGGTCAACGAAGTGGCAGACAGAAATTTAGTTTGTAAAGCGATTAATTTGTCAGTCCAAACCCGTAAAGACCTAGTATTCTTTAATCGATTTGATTTGTTTGATCTGGAGAGCCTTCTCAGTGTTTGCCTTAATCATGGAAAATACCCCTATTAATTAGCATATCACAAAGAGAAAATAAATATGCTCGGATATCAGGGTAAACATTGATAACGAAAGAAATATCTCTCGCCTGCCATATTTTATATTATTATTTTTTCATTTTTTATCAAAGCAAACTGCAGTCGGATCTGATTTTCGTGCAAACACGTACACAGATTTTTTATTACGGCTGGAACCTGTTTCGTGTCTCGATTATTGGTTGAATGAACCCTTCCGGATGGTGACCCACACCCTTCCCCCTCGATAGGCCATAACCAACTGATTGTTGTCATTTCTGAAATCATGTTTACTTTTAGTGCGTGATTTGGATTTTATTCTATTTTTCGCTGCCTAAGACATGCGTAAGCCATGAATCATTGATGGTAAAACTTTCGAGCATGTCTTGTTAACTTTTATGGGGCTTTAAAGTGGTTAGTTAAGGAATTTCGATGGGGTCTGGTAGCGAAAATTTATTGCAGAATCTCCAATTATAGGCGATACTTAAGGCTAATGGAAGTAAGAGCTTTTTTCTACCCATTTTCTGTGGCGTATTAGCAGTGTAGAACCATTACAATAATAATATTTTGCAATTTAAACCCACTCAGCTGTGACTTCCATGAAAATAAATAGAAAAATGTGCAGCAGCAGCCAAGATGTCGCCCTCGGGCTTCTGAATTTATTCACATTTTTATTGTTATTTGCTGCCCTTTAGCTGCGCAACTTTTAAGCCAAAGGTCAGAGAGTTGTGGTAAATCATCATCAACTCTGTCCCCTCCTCCACCAGCAGTTTTTCCAATAAACCTCTGACCCACTTTACAGAATGTTTAGATGCTTTACGTGTTCACAATTCGATTAGCCGGCTTAGATCGGCTTAGAAGGGGGAAAAATTCAGTCAAACAGCATCCCGAGGAGCAGAGTCAACGCCCTTTTTCTAATGAAGCCAGAAAACCAGAGAACACCAAACCGAGACCAAAACCCCAGTCAAAGTAAAGCTGTGGGATTGCTGCCCTTGCCCGTGTTGTGGTCGGTCACCAAATAAACTGAGACGAAAAGCTTCGAGGTAAATCAAATGGTCAAAACTGGTTTCGTAACGTTTACAGTTACAGCCCAGCGGCTTAAGTGCTTGAGAGAAGAAAGTCAAGTTGCAGCGGAATGCGAGACACGTTGAAACTGAACTTTAAATTCTGTGTTCGAGCTGCCAGAGTCACAAATAAGTTGGACAAATAAGCCCAATTAGCTGCCAGCCGCCCGCCTGTGTTCGTTCGAGTTGGTCAATTAACATGGCCGAGCCAAAATGTGAGAGATCTTGGCTAGGAAAAACTTTGGGAAAATGCAGTGCCAGTGCCCGTGCGGTGGGAAAACACTTAAACTTTATTATATATTGCGACTCTGGTTGTGGGTTCTCAGAGAGCTAGACATGCAAACAGCACTCAGATTACCCTATTTAATTCATATAAATATTAGATAATATTTTTTAAGACATAAAAACAAAGTTTGTTTGAATGCCCCTATCTCTTGCTTGGGTTTATTTATTATTTAAGTCTTGGTAGGCTAAATAATATCAAAAATATCCCCTAGAATATCTAAACTCGGTGCATCTCCGTCAAAGTCAAAAGCAAAATCAAATCGGACAGATTATTTTGCCAAAGTCAAAAGGAAAACAAAATATACAAAAGTTTTTGTTATGATTTTGCGATAATTACGGACGCTTAGTTTATCAACAATTTACCGCAATACGAGGCATGTGATAAAGTCACAAAAATGTCAGCCGTGTCGCCGCAGCGCTGGGAAAACAAAAGCCTAGCCGAAGTCAAAGCAAATAAATGCTAAAAAAAAATCTAGAAAAAAAAAATGATATATTAAATATGTATGTAAACAATTACGTGAGACACTCGACTCGGCCACCACGCCCATTGTGCGATAAGCAGGGGGAGGCCGTTGGCATTAATTGCTCCTCTTGACTTCAGTTCTAGTTCGGGCCAAGCCAAGTGGAGGTTGGTGGTGGTATCTCGTCGCGAAAAGCTTTTAATGTGTTGTAGATCGTACACTGGGAAAATGAATTATAAAGGGGAAATGGGGATGTAAATTACTATCTTGTATATCAAGTTTTACTTGTTAAAATAGTGTTTCTATTTAAAATATCTTTAGAATAACATGGAATCTCGTGATAACTCCAATGAAACTGGGATTTAATTTAAAGAAAAATATGCTTTGCATGGATTTATAAATACATTTAGTTAACGAAATAACTTTGTCCTACGGATTATAATTTGTGGTGTTACATTTTACAATAACTAATTCCTCTGGGGAAACTGCAATTGAAATTCGAGAAAATAATTCCTCTTTGATTTTTAAAATAAAATAAAAGTTAAAGCATAATTTGTCGTGTGAACTATGTATCAAAATTATGAAACATTTCCTAAATACATTTTAAAGCCTAAAAATGAGAAATTCCATATGAGCTGTACATTTACCAGGCTTTCTTTTATAAAAACAACAACTTAAATGTGTGTTAGAAATATTAATTATTATAAAAAATAAACTTCACACTAATATTCAATCATGAAAATCAATAAAAATAGGATTTCCTGCTTTTTTCCGCGTGTGTTTAATGGGATAATGGGTGTACTATATCCGAGGCCACTTCTGATCTCCACTCAATGACAAAAAGCGAGGGGGCGTTGAATCAAAATTCGAAGTCGATAAGCCAGAGTGCTTTCATGTGTCGATAGCGATAGGGAAGTGCGAGGGCCCACAGTTTGTGACTCACGCATATTGAAGACGACGACGTCAGCACTGATAACGAGAGCTGTGTGCTTTGTTGTTGTTTCCCCCAATTGTAACCATAGAAATCTCTAAACATTTTCCAGATCGCCCATCAATTTAATTTAATCAAAAACCATAACTCAAATTCAATGAACAAATAAATTTGCGCTGCCTGACGAGCCAATAAACTGATCAATAAAGCGGAATACAATTTCGCACGAGACACGCAAAACACACACGACACACGAGAATCGCATTGCCATCTGGCAACGCTGTCAGCCGGCGCTTGTAACGGTTCTTTGAGAGAATTTACTCACGCCTAGGATCGGATCATGGGAAACTCGTCGTCTCACACGCACGAACCACTCGAGCGCGGCTTCACACGCGGAAAATTCGGGGACGTTAAAAATGGGGTAGGTTTTGGTCAATACAACTCGGAGCTGTTCCGGGGTTGGTACTGCCGTCTAGCAGTATTCACTCGCACTTGTTTCGATCTCTCTTATTCTCTCTTTTGTATGATAATTTAATGATGTTTACTTAACTAACGATTGTACAAAATGTATCCTGTGTGTGCTCTTTAGAAATCCGCCTCCTTCCGGTTTAGCAAGAAATCGCCGAAGAAAATGGATCGTCTGCGTCGCTCCTTTCGCGACTCTTTCCGGCGTCGCAAGGATCGCGTTCCCGAGTCCTCGAAGCCGCACCAGTGGCAGGCCGACGAAGAGGCTGTGAGATCGGCCACCTGCTCCTTCTCGGTGAAGTATCTGGGCTGCGTGGAGGTGTTCGAGTCGCGCGGCATGCAAGTCTGCGAGGAGGCCCTCAAGGTGCTCAGGGTAAGTGATGGAAGAAGCTATTAATATGGGAGGAAACAGAAAGCCACTGTAGCTTTAACAGGAATGCCCTGACTTGCAAAAACAGGGATGCCCATACATAGCACCTTGAGTGCGGTTGCTCGTTTTCTGCTTTAGCTGTTCTCTGTTTCCCTCCTGAGAAAGAAATCTAATCCAACCCGGTGACTAATTAATATCTTCCCCATTTAGCAATCACGACGACGTCCTGTCCGGGGACTACTCCACGTCAGTGGCGATGGACTGCGGGTGGTGGACGATGAGACCAAGGGCCTGATTGTGGACCAGACCATTGAAAAGGTCAGCTTCTGTGCGCCGGATCGCAACCACGAGCGGGGATTCAGCTACATTTGCCGGGATGGAACCACGCGTCGGTGGATGTGCCACGGATTTCTGGCGTGCAAGGACTCGGGAGAGCGACTGTCCCATGCGGTGGGCTGCGCCTTTGCCGTGTGTCTGGAGCGGAAGCAGCGACGCGACAAGGAGTGCGGTGTGACGATGACCTTTGACACCAAGAACTCGACCTTTACGCGCACCGGATCCTTCCGCCAGCAGACACTGACCGAGCGCCTGGCCATGGCCACCGTGGGCACCAACGAGCGCAGTGTGGACGGTCCGGTGGCGGGATCGATGCCGGGGCCACCGGCAGCCACCGTTAAGCCGTTCAACCCCTTCGCCATCGAACGCCCCCACGCCACGCCCAACATGCTGGAGCGCCAGAGCTCCTTCCGCCTGAGCACGATCGGCAGCCAGTCGCCGTTCAAGCGCCAGATGTCGCTGCGCGTCAATGATCTTCCGTCCAATGCCGATCGCCAGCGAGCCTTCCTCGCCGCCGCCGCCGGGAATCCGCTGCAGACGCCGCTGCGCAGTGTCTCGCCAATTGCCGAGGTGTCGCCGGCCAAGTCCGGAGCTGGAGCGGAACAGTCGGCCGCCGCCGTGGCCGCCGATTCCGTGAGCCAGCTGTGCCAGGAGCTCAGCCAGGGCCTGTCAATGCTGTCGCAGTCGGACGCCCTCCTGGCCGCCGGCGATGATCTGAACTTTAACAACAATCGCAGCATCAACCAGAACATCATTGCCGCCGAGAAGCAGGGCCAGCACGCCATCTCGTACAGTGCCACGCCCACGGCGCAGGTGACACCGCGAGTGGTCAGCACAACGCCCACTTACCAGACGCTCCACTCGCAGCAGTCGCCCACGCGATCGGAGCAGGGCATCGAGGCCGCCACCGAGCTGCCCAATGCCGAGCAGTGGCTGGGCCAGGTGGTGCGCAGTACTTCCCCGGCCGCACCCAAGCGGCCCAGCTACCTGGCCAATGTGGGTCGAGCTCAGACCCTGGCCAGCGGCAGCGGAGGCGGCGGTCCCGATGATCCCTTCGATGCCGAGTGGGCGGCCAATGTGGCGGCGGCCAAGCAAATGTCACCGGATATGCCGGTGCCGAGCACCTCAAGGTCGCCGCTGGCGAGGCACAGCACCAACCCGTTCATCTCACCGCCCAAGGCGCCGGCGCAGACATTCCAGGTGCAGCTCTAGGAAGCGGCAAGCGGGGGTCACCAGGGGTCGCCAGGGGGACAAAGTGTGGTTCGCTTGAAAAAAACGTAACTTAGTTTAAAGTCCAGGAGCAGAAGCGGGCCAAGAACAGATGTGAGGATGGATGGATGGATGGAGGATGGATGGAGGATGGATGGAGGTTATCAGAGATACTTAACGCAAACATAACTAATGTTGAAATACGCATATAGAGAACCTAAGATACAGCTATTTATACGCAGAACGCATCAAGTACAGTAAAGACACACCAACTTGTGGCGCTTACACACAAAATGCTGCTTAAAAAAAACAGAAAACAGAAAGATACAAAAATCACTAGCTCTTAAGAGATCTTATACCGAAAATCAGACTTTTAAGAGGGCCTTTAGACGTTTAGACGTTTATCTTAATTAATAGCAACAGCCCTCTCTGGTGACTACGACTGATTCAGTATAAGATCCCTTGGACCCCCCTTACTCCCAATAAAAACAACAATTGACCAAGCTACCAAGTTACCCACGAAGACCACCATTAAGCAAAAGAATTAAATTAAAAGAAAGTAAAAAAAAAACCTTAAAAGATATGGCACCCTTTAAACTTAAATGCAAAATCTGTATTATACTTTGGTAATACCCTTCCAATACTTGTTGATCGATCCCACTAAGATTATAGATTAAATAAATAAATCTACAAATACGTTGCTAAATAGGAAACTCTATGTCTTAGGGCCAATTTATTATTTTGTCATTGTGTCAGTCGTCGGCGGAATACCGCTTTTATCTATCAAATCTTTTATTATTTAATTTAATTTTTAAATCTGTACAAAATGTATTATACTTAAATTATAAATATAATTTAAAAATAAACAAAAACGAAACAAAAAACAAAATGAAAAAAAAAACTAAACATGAATGAACTTAAAGTTATTTCAACTTGCAAATCAGCAGCTAAATAAAATGCAACTAATAAAATAGAAACAAATGAAGTTATATATATTATATAGATAAAGCTATACATATTAAATATTGTAAAAGACAGAGCGCAACCTAACAGACACGATAAATACATTCGATTTGTGTGCTTCATGTGAATGGCGGTGTTTATTTGTTTTATTTTGTACTTAATCTATGGCTGAATGCGCTCTTCATTCAGTTGTTTTTCGGTTTTAAAGTCATTAGGAAATATTGTAAAAATCTAGAGCCACCTAACCAATGCACCAAATGTTACTTAATATTGATATATCCCATAATCAATCCTTAGATAGAATCATCTGAAAAAATAACATTGTTCCTAAAAGGGAATATAAGATATATTTGTCTTCGATTGATCTATGTACATATGCTCCCAAGACGATGAATGATTTTTACTTTGATTTGCATTGCAAGTGTCACCTGGCTTCATTTGGTTATATTACTACTTTTTCTAGGGTACCAGAACTTTTCTATATATTTACATGGGCACTATTGGAACAAAAGGACTATCTAAAAAATATAAAAATTTAATAACAAAAATCTCTGCACCAGCGCAGCATTGTTTTGCGACAAAGTTTGTCCCTAAATTGATAAATTCCCTACGGGATTATGAAGAACAAAAATATATATATATTTAATATTAAATTATACAAAAAAGATCAAATTCAAAGCGGATATAAATATATATCTTATACGTATATAGGAAATGCATATCGTTTCGTTTGACGTTTAGTAAAATTGACATGCACCCACATATACATTAATACCTTTAAAGAAATTGACATATTAAGAATTGCCACATATTATCTGAGATATTATGTTTATTCAGTTTGTTGGACAAAAAGATGTCGATCAAATGGTCGTTATTGGATATTCAAAGTATTGTGAAATATTGATCATTCATATGAAAGTTAAATAAACGGTATGAAAATATAATTAACTAATCAAGGCGAGTCTGACCTGCATTTAATGGGTAATTCCTTATAGGAATGGAAGAGAATTTGCTTATGTCGATTGACTAATTTATGTTTAATATCAATGGAATTACGGTTTGTTAAGAGGTTAGCAACGCTTGGGGAAGCGGGTATTTTATGGTTTTCCTCAGATTAATTTATTGAAATCTTATTAGGCAATAAATGGGCTCAAAAAAAAGCAATTGACTGTAAGTACTGGTAAGTAAATATAAGCGATTCGATTTTTGTAGCGCTATTACACATCAAAATTTAGCAAATTGATTCAGCTAGGTTTCCCTTAATTTTATAAATTTTTTCAACGTCAAGACAACCCTACAGAAAAAGCTTTTATGGAATTACGATGAAGGCGCCAGTAAAGTTACATTCGTATGTAAAGAGACCCTTTAAACTGTATTTTACACGATGGAAAGTAAAATACCTTTTTTCATTTACATTCCTACGATTATTCTATTTTTCTAGACATTATCGCTGGATTTGTAATCTAAATTTAGTGGTTTTTCTATTTTTTTTAACTTCTACGTTCTGCTGACTTCGATGTTCCTTATTCCTATTTTCCATATTTTTTACTAAGTAATTTTTTAGACAAAATCGAAATTAAGGGGAGAAACTTTTATCAGAGAAATAATTTTTGTCTATTTTTCAAGCTATGTTCTATGTTTCCATGTTGAAAGCAATGTAATTTAGGTTTCTATGTTTCACATTATAATTCTTATATAAGCTAATTATTTAAAATATTTTTCAGTCGGCTGAATTCTATGTCTTTCGAGTTTTCTATAATTTTATATTTAATGTTTGCCATTACATTTTTCTATATTTTCTGTTATTTCAACGTTTTTCTTTCGTAGAAATTTTATAGTGCTGTAAATCATGTAAATCATATTTTCGTCTTTATCGATATTTGCGAAAGCTTCTTTTGCCATCACTTACATCACTTTTTTGCAAGTCACTTTTTCCCGTCAAATCTGACTTTTGTTGTACAGTACAGTACTGTTGCTTCACATCTCATCTAGCTCTTCTCTGCATTTTGGCGTCTAATTTGAAAGAAATGGCAAATAGATACAACCTTTCCTACCTATTTGAGCGTTCTCCCCTATTGAGGCACTATCCATGGGAGAACGAGGTGTCTGTAAAAAGATCACGGAGCATCCTGCAAGTTTTGGAGGCAAATGAAACAAAACGGAAAGCGCTGGATTCCGGAGCTTGCAACCTTCTTCACACACTGAAACCGAGACGATTGCTCAAACCGTACTACTTGTACTTTGATGAGATCTTCATGCCCAAGGTAAGTTTAGAATAGTTTTCTTATCACTGTGGACGGCAGCCCACGTAGTGACGTTGAGCACCGAGACTGTGGTGCGCAAGGAGACTACTATATACAGCCGTAAAATTGAAAATCTGCTACGATAGTCCGATCAGAACCATTTATATCTTGATCGAAAGGTATTGTAAACCTCTCTGAAACTGCATACTAAGATAAACGGATTAGTTTAGGAGAAATGAGAGTTAAAGTGGGAAATTGAAAATTTTGAAAATTTGAGCTTTTGGGGCCGGTGGAGCAAAAATTCCAAATTTTTTATTGTTGTGATCTAGCTTTAAATACGCGTCGAATGACACCTCGATCATCCTGATCCGATACTCCGTTCAAAAGATATTCAATAAACAAGATTTGAACGGCCTTTCCGAAATGAAAACGTTTGTCCTGTTGCTTGTCTGTCTGTCTGTCTGTGGATTTTTTTGTTTTAGAGTCCTGGAACTACTATTGTTTCTATTTTCAATATTTTTTACTAAGTAATTTTTTAGATACGAAAATAATGACAAAATCGCGATCAAAGGGAGAACATTTATCAGAGAAATTAACCTAATTTAAAATATTTTTTCATATGAGGTCCTGTTTAATCATTTTTCTATATTTTGGGCTATGTTCCACGTGTATCCTTCGGTGGCCAGGAATGCGTTATGGCGCTAGAAGGACGATGTCCTTTTTGTCTATGTTTCTATGTATGTTTCCATGTTGTAAGCGATGTAATTAGGTTTTCACATTTCCACATTTTTCGTGTTCTACGTTATTCCTGTAGAGCGTTCTATGTTTATAATTTTTCAGGATTGTAATATTACATCTACATATTATATGTTAATGTTTTGTGCTATGTTTAACGTCATTTGCAATGTGCTTTAAATGTAGAATTATAATTCTAATATAAGGTAATAATAAGTAAAAAGCTTCACAATACTCATGTTTTGTGTTTGAGAAACTCTTTCTAATTTTTGGAACATTAAACATTTTAGCTTCTTATTTTGGGTTTAAAATACTATTCAGTGGGCTGAGTTCTATGTCTTACGAGTTTTATTTATCCTTATATTCAATGTTTGCCATAAAATTGGTCTATATTTTCTTGTTCTTAGTAATTTCTTTATAGTGCTGTAAATCATGTACCTAACTTTGTGGTTTATTTTATACCTATATTATTTAATAACTGAACTTAAATCTATGTTTTTTATTTTCAAATTTCTAAAAGCTAGATGTCGCTGGAGTAAATCAACCGTTTTTCGAAGTTGAAACGAAGTTGAAACAAACAGAATTAAGTTATTGTCAATTTATTACAAGGTAATAATATAAGGATATGCGGCTGAGTTCTTTTGTTGGTATTTTATTTAGGCACGTAAAATATTTAAGAATGTACATAGTATGTTACATATTTAAATTTATCACAGTTTCTTTTTGCAAATATAACAAGCTTTTACTTTCCAAAGGACACCAAGGGTAGACAGAGACAACAAACATTAAATCCGATTTCTCAACAACTGCATAATCAACAAAAATAAACTAATAAAAATGACTCCAATTGCCAGTTTAACTTAAGAGCAATTAATATGAAGAACTACAAGGCGATAAACGAACAAATTGGCAATCAAAACTATGAACTGATTGCAAAGTTCGTCGTATTACTTTGGGCGAAATATAGATGGGCGAAGCCATTCAATATTTGCATTATAATCTTAACGCTGCCTCTGCTGACTTTCCCTGCTTTTTAACCCAACTAAAAAAGAGAGACAGAGCGGGTGGCTACCGCCAGGTCATCAAACATAATTACTTGCCCAAGAGGCATGCGCCAGTTGACATTTTGGTGGCGACCCGCGTTATTGCCCCCTCCTCACACTCTCACCCCACCGCCAACGTTCATTAGCCGCGGCTGGGGAACTTTAAGGTGGGCTCCCGCCTAGCCACTCTTTTGCCCGACGTCCTTCGTCCTGTGCCAGCTGCCTTGAGCCATTTTTGATAATGAATTTCGCTTCGTCCGCGCCAGCGTTGCCCTTTTAAGTAGACTACAGTTTTTGAACAACCTGGAAATGCGGTCGGAAGTGGCGCGGTCGTTGCAGCCAAATGATCGGCAAGGGACGCCGAAATATGTAAACGGAAACAAGTTTCTGATTTAAAATTTACACATAATAATATTAAAGGTATTTAAATTATATTTATATCCATAAACGGAAAAGAGACCTGTCAGAATTTTTTTTCAATCAGATTAAGATTATATTTATTTATAATTCATAAATATTTCCTAGTTACTTACGCCTTAAGAGCATTCAGCTTAAATAATGTGGCCTAAAATAATCCCCTTAAAGGTATTTAAAACTAAAAGCTTTGCTCAAAGCAGGGCCAGATTATAGGCAATTGTCCAAATAAATATTTGTGGTTCTGCCAAGTAACAGAAACTTGCACTTGCTCCTGCACTCTCACAATCAACTGTCAATGAACTCGATGCAATTTTGTTAACAAGTTTCTGGTTTCCGCCCAAACGCTCCTTCCTTCGTCCTGTCCGTATTTGTTCTGCTCGTTTTTAGCTGCTTTATAGTCTGCAGTTGAAATTTATGTTTATTTTTTTCGTGCCATGCAATTTGCTTTTTGATTATGTGGACGCGGTCAGTCGTCGTTCCTTTGGCCGCAGCAAGGCGTACCCGACGGAATTTTGCGCGTTTTCTCCTTTATGCATTCAAGATGATGGATCTAACAAATAACTCATTTCTATGATAACTTGGCCAATTGCCCGTCTCCGACCCGACCGGGCGGGCAGCTTTCCTTCGCTTTCACTCTGCTGCATTGTGCTTAAGTTACTTAGCTTTATGGCTCAAATGGAGATGAGTGCAGCTCGAGACGGATGCCTGGGCCAGCACCAAGTTCTGCTTATTGACACACATCTGCCCCGGAGCGTAAGTAGTTTAAGGCGGACGGAGAACAAGGAAAACTGCACGCTTACATGCGAAAACAACTGCAGGGAAAGGCTTATTCTGCTAAAGTTTATGCTTGTGAAAATCTCTTGATTAAGGGGGAAACTCCTACCAGGCCACAGAGCCTTAGCTGCGATCAAGAGAGCAGAGTTAATCCTTGCTGAAGGCTGTATTTCTGGTAGTTTTCAAAAACAGAGCTGCTCACACAGGGCCCCTGAAGCGCCGGTTCTAGGGGTTTTGTGTGAGATTTGTGTCTGCATTTAACAAATTTTTCAGCTTCTGACTTAATGTTCCTATTAAAAATTAAACAACATTCAATGCCATTTGCAATGAATGCGTATTGCAATGCTGTTCAACGATCCTCAAAGCTAAACACTCGTTCTCTGTCGCAGTTCGGACAGTTGATGTCAAAATTTAATTACAAGTTGAGCGCCGGCAAAGTCATTTTGCGGCAACTCAAATTAAGCGCAGCCAGCCTCGCTCACAACTCTCACAATCAGACGGTGTCCTGCCAGACAGACATTTATAATTAGCCAAAGGGGAGGGACACCGGGACACCCGGACACCGGGGCGAGGCTAAGTCCTTAATCCAGACGGTTCCCTGCTGTGACTTCGCCTTGACGCAAATGCAAATTACATTTAAGATGCGTGCAAGCAAAGGGCAACCACGATTGGCTCTATAAGATTTGCCTCAGTTTCAGTCTTGGGTGAAGGACGATAAGTCTCAATACGGTTAGGAATTGGAAATAAATAGGAACATTTTTAGAGAAATAATATTTCTTTTTAGCCATTAAATTTCTTCTCTTTTTTATCTTAAGAAGTTTGCTTAAAATTTTATTATATTTATAGCCTCAGTCTTGTAATAAATCAAGTGTCCTTTTAAATTAATAATAATAATACCCAAGAGCCTCAAAAAAACTTATTTGATGATGTCAGTTCATGAAGTAATTCCTCTTGCGGATCAAGTGTTTCTTTTAATGTTTGTCTTTTATTTATTTCAAGTCCCTCTGGCTTCCCACATTAGTTGCCGTTTGACTTTTGGAGCTCAGCTCATTGCAATTATGATAATCAATGCCCTCTCATATGACTTCGAAACTTTCTCCCTCGAGTTGGACTTTCCGCTGGGATTCTGTGCGCTGGAAAAACTTTTAGCGCGACATGTCACGCCCGAGTGCGGCCAACTTGGGGCGGCGGCAAATGTTTGTGTTGATTTTGCAGCGCACATTTTTCAACACTGTCACACAGAAGGAGATCCTCCCGACTCCGTGTTTTCCTTTCCGGAAAACTATGCACGGGCGCTGACATCATTTGTCATGTCTGCGCTGTGCGGGCGAAGCGCGTAAGCTAGAAAATAACAAAAAATAGAGGAAAAAAAAGCGACTAAGGGAATGGAAATGGGAGAAAAACAATAGCTCGTCGAGAAGTTGGCATGTGGAAAAAGTCAAAAATGGAAAAATTGCTGACAATGCAATCTGAATTGTGCATAAGCCAAAGTTTGTCAGCTCTGTCCCTGCCTCTTCTCGTCTTCTCCGCTAAGCTCATCGCACGAAAAACACTGTGGCATCTTGGATAAACACTTGGGGCTGACGATACGCCCACGATATAATGCGATATGGCGTGACATATCAGCGAGGTGTAATGATATACGACTTGGAAATACAAAGAGAGAATGGGAGATCTTGGGGGATTTTATATATATAATTCCAGGGTTTGTAGCTGTAAAAAGAGAAATAAAAAAGGCAGAAAAATATTATGATATAAATGACTCGACTCCTGCTTAACATAGCTACACAATAATATTTTCTAGGCTCACAAAAAATAAATTAAAATTAATTTTTATTAAAACCGTAAAAAATCACCTCCCTGGATAGAAACTCTTTATTAAAATTAATCTTTTCATGTTCTCTCTCTGACACTCCCCCGTTGTCTGTGGCTGTGACGGCGTCTGTGCCTCCGGCGCCTTGCAAATATAGATCCTCAAAGTCGTGCAAACAATGTCATTCAGCCAAGGCACTATCCCAGATCCTGCCTCAACGCAGCGTTCCTCTCCTTGGTAATTATTCGGTTCTCCGGGATACCAAATGTTCAACGACAACGGCTGTCCAGTCGAAAACCAAACATGTTTCCCCTGCTCCGCCCAGTCTGTGCCGGCTGTCCAGTATTTTCGATAGATTTGCCTATCCCGAAGGTATTGATTTATTAGGTTCCATTCTTCGAGGCCTTCAAAGGCGATGAGGGAGGCCTTCATTTGACGACAAGCCTCGTAGGCGGCAAACCAGTTTTTTCTAGTCAGAGTCTCGATGTAGTAGGAGCCATTACCGATTTTTGTAAATTGTGAGGGGTTTAGGCCAGGGAAACCTAAAAGAAATTATTCAAAAATATTAATAATTAATAAAAAAAAAAAATTAAATAAATTACCTTGTGCTCCAGTAACAGTAACAGTAATCAAGAAAAGTACTGAGTATTCAGTGAACATTTTGCAAATACTGTCTGGCTGATGCCTGACTTTGACTCTTTATACTTCACAGAATAAAACAACTTATCTCGAAAAGGTGCGAGAACGTAATTGCAAATATTGTTATCTACAAAATGTAGCTTGGATAAGATATTTCCCCTTTTTAATACAAAAGAACTGAGATAAACTTGTTTCTAATGA
>VNJO01010960.1:0-12812 GCA_008042535.1 Drosophila tani | reverse complement strand
CTCTACTAGATTTCCGATTCTTTTCGTATGCCGTCGCAAGCACGCTCAATTTCTTGTTTAATAATAATGGCAAGTACCAGATCCGGACAAGCAAGACCTCCACCCCCAAAGCCGACGAGCTAGAGCCGGATACTATAGCGTGCCCCGCGAGTTCTGATCTTGGTTTAACTGTGTTATACAAACGTTGCACGGTACAATGTTCGTACCTGGATCGACTTCATGATTTTAATATTCTTTCAAAAAACTATAATATTGCAGCAATCAATATTTCTAAAGTCTCTATATTTAAAGGTCTGCTCAGTGCGGTCAATTTGAACGTTGTAAGTCAAGAAAATAAGGTCATGTTTTGAGAAGTTCGGTACAGCGATTTGGTCATAAAGCAGAACTTTGTCATTATCTTCAACACACACGACATCAAGCAAGGTATTCACCGTACTGGTGTAATGGGTTGGCATCACACAGTTTACAATTTTACTCCTAAAGATTCCATATCGTCACGTAAGTTTATTTCGTCCAAAATATTACTGTTTAGGTCACCTGCCAGAATAATGTCAGTATATCTATAAGATAGGCAGCATTGATAATAGTCGAGTAATTAGTCAGTTTGTTGGGTCTATACATGCAGCTGATTAATACACTTGATCTGCTATTTCTTACATTAATTAACTCACGAAAAATATATTCAGTGGGATCATCAGGCGATTGCTTACTAACTACTCTGCATTTAATGTTTGATCTGACATATATTGCCACTCCTCCTGCATGCCCTACACGATCCGAGCGGTAAAGAATATATCCAGAGCACTCATACAATTTACTGTTTGATGTTGCAAAAAACCAAGTTTCCGAGACGCAAATAATATCTACATTCGAATTGATAAATAAATACCTAAACTCTTTCATTTTGTTACAAAACTCTGAGATTTATGTGACATATTGTTAGACCATTCTTTTGATTACTTAAAATACGAACCATCGCATAGCTAGTCATATTGGACATCCCTGATATACAAATTTGAAACAATTAAAATCAACCAAATTATCGGCACATTGAAAACACACACAGAAAACATACAAAATACTCCTATCGTATGAACTCTTATAGAAACAGAAATTACTAAAAGATATAATAAATTACTCTTAAAAGATAAAAATAAGATTTGGACATTTGAAATATAAGAGAGACTATTGGCGAAAACTATTATTAGCAGCAGCATGGAAGGTACCATCGGCGAGCGGAGAGCCAGAGCGGGAGAGTGCCAATTCAGCACCAGTGATCGATAAGAGCTCATCGGGATGCTGGATGATGTACACATCATCTCTCCCACTGCACTTCACGTGCACAATCCCACGTCGCGTAAATACAGCTGCGAGAGATTTGTGAGAGATTTTTTTTTTTGACGAAGGGCTTCTTTGAAGATAAGGAAATTATCTTTTGAGAGCTGCTCGTTTACATAGAGCGCAGCCGGCGAGTCAAAACCCAACAGGTGTATGCCCAGTTGTTGTTTTGTTGACCGTAGGTAATCACCTAGCGCGCGAAGAAGTAAAACCTTTTCCCTCGTGGACTCCAATTTTATAATAATTGGTGGGTCAACCAGAGTGTGCTGTGATTTTCGGACCCTAAAAATGTCGCGGACTCTCGGCGCAGGGACCAGGTTAATCGCAAAGCAGAGCTTATTGAAAAGCGGTCGCAATTTTTCTCCTTCAACAAAGGGAACGCCGTGCATTCGCACTGCACACGCCTCGCTTTCGGCACGCTGTGCGTCAAGCCTACCTTGCACCGAGCCAGCTTGGGATTTCAGAGAGCGCAGCTCCTCAACTTTCCGCTCCAGCTGCGACATGCGCTCCGCCATCTGCTTCATCTCCGTGGTGACACCCAGGAGCCGTTCCTGCAGCACTCCGAGCATTATGAGCTGGGCTGGCTCCTCGAAGCGGCTGTTCATGGCCGCGATCAGCATTGGTGGGGCTGCGTCATGTGAGGCATCGGAGGGGCGACCTCGTTTAGCACCAGAAGTTTCCTTTATGCGCTTTCCCTCTTATTGCAATTAAGAGGCGATCATCAACTGTAAGGCAGGTTGTACGTAAAATTATTTCAATTTATTTACTTTGCTTCTGTAATTAAATTAAGTGGATACTAATGTTAATGTTAATCGGATATATTGTATATTGTATATATTACACAAATTCTATTGGTAACTTACATTTCTAAAACACATTGTTACGACTCGACTTGGACTCGAGAACTCGTGACCCTCAGATTAATAGTCCAGCACACTAGCCATTACTCCACTAGGGCAAATCAAATGCCAACGCAGTCTCAAATAAATATTATATATAGACGTGTGACAGAGAATTTTTAAAAACTTCGTACTATTAATAAGACCAGACTGCTGAAAAATTGTAGTTTGAAATGCTGTTTACTCCATACATTTATGATTTTAAAGACATAAGGGCGTTTAAGTACAAAAAGCTCTTGAGTTGAAGTTTTTGTACCTACTTTTTAATGGCTGCTCCAAGTGGCTCATGCCAAAACTTTTTAAAAAGTAAGTAAAATACTTTTACTTGAAGCACTATTTAGCAGTGGTATTCAATGAAAACTGTTTCGCGAACACTGATGGGTACTATTTAAGCTTAAATTAAATAAATCTATTCACATTAACACGGAGACCGTTTCACAACACTTTATCCAGGTTACAACACACACAACTTGTATATAAAAGAAAAAGATTGTTTTTACTGGGATGTTCAAAACCAAGCATTTTAAAATAGGTATGACCTAAAATCGTTTCTAAAATAATCATATTACAACATTTTTTTTAAATTTTAATATTTTGCTTTTGGCTAATGAATTGTTAAACGATTCGTTTTTTTTGTAAAAATCTTTACTATCATAATTTTTTTTAAGAATGCTGCGTTTTAAAATACCATGAATTTTTTTTTTTTTTAATTTTTTTTTAGAACTACATTTAAAAACGAAATTGCACTCAACTTTGTTTTCGATGTGTATGAGCTAGGCGAGCGATACTTAAAAAAAGCGTTACAAATTAATATATATAGATATGTCATATATATCTTCTCCCTGCAAATGTGCAGCGGGTGGATAGAGAAAATTGCAGCCTTATGTCATATTCTTAGTTTTGCTTGCCAAATACCACTAATATTTTTACCAATTTTATCTTTCAGCAATGCTATTGATGAAATATCTAAAATATTTGGCTCGCGTATAAAGATGGCGAGCTACTCGTTTGCAATTCCTTAAAAATTCGCACGAAGTCTTCAAGAACCTCAAAAAATATTTATACCCACTACCCATAAGGTACAAGGGTATTATAAGTTAGTGCAAACTGGGGATGTATGTAACAGGCAGAAGGAGAAATGGGCTATTGGGCTATTTAATTTCACTCACAATGCTTTGGGTACCGGGTATCTCAAAGTTGGTCACACTGGACTGTAGCTTTCCCACTTGTTTTACGACAAAACTGTGTGCAGTGACACTTATGGCAATCCTATGACGGCGGTGATATGAACTTGAAAAATTGTTGAAAAATTAAAATAACTGCGAATTCTCTCGAGAAGGTAGATGCCGAACACTACACGTCGTATGCGTAATTTATCATATTTCTGTGTGCAGTTTTGTTTTGCACTTTCCACCAATGCGAGCACTTTTTCCTATCTTAAAACCGATTATAACAATTTGCGATAAATAAACTTTGCAAATAAATTGCATGGCCAATTCGGTGGGCGTGGCTATATTATGAATGGGATTTGGGCCTTCCAATGTGGAATGAGGACTGCAAATGGTCATCTGTAAGACATTTTTCCACTGGCTTCAGAAAAGTGCATTGTTTTGTTTTCAAACTTATGCAAATCGAAGTCAGCAGTTTTATAAAAAATGGAGCCTCAATTTCGCTTTGCAATACGAATAAAGCCTTTGGCAATAAGAAGCTCAAATTTTATGCAATGATTGTTCAAAATTTAATTTTTTGTTTAATAAGTGACCTTTAAAATTTCCGTAATGACCTAAAATAAAGTAATATTTAATATGAATATATCATGAATTTCTTTTAAGTTTAAAAATTTAACTTAAACTAACTTAAACTTAACTTGTATAATATTGTTTGTGTAGTGATACAACCATTTATTATACTAAAGGTTTATTCCAAAATGCATACAGTATTTATTATACCCTGAACTCATAGGGTAAGAGGGTATTAAAACCCAGCAAATAATATGAGCGTTTTCTGATCATTTTCGGTCATTATGAGCCCAAAAAGGGTAACAAAAAGCGTTTTTTTCTTTGAAAACGGTCACACTTTATGTGGGTTATTTCTGAGTCCAGTCTGACGCTTTTCTAACACCTATATAATACTGAAAACCCTCAAAAAGGAACATTCCAGCAACCAATATGAGCGCAATCGGACACTTTACGGAAACTTTTTTTTAAATTCACAGTCATTATGAGAACAAACGAGAAAGAAAGCTAACTTCGGTAAACCGAAGTTGGTATACCCTTGCAGTCTGCAATTGGATCATTGAAAATCGAACCATTTTAGTAATGTTGGAAAAACATCGAATTTTGTAAATTTTACATTTTTTATGTAGAACTTTACATTTTCATATAAATCGACCGATCGCTTCTATGGCAGCTATATGATATAGTGGTCCGATCTTAATGAAATTAAAACCGTAATTCTAGAACCATAAAAAACTGCTATATCTCAAAATTTATCAAAATACGTTGAAAAACAGAGAAGTTAAATTTTTTTTACATTAATTTCGCCATCATTCCTATGGCAGCTATAGGATATAGTTGTTCGATTCCGGTCGTTCCGACATATATACTGCGTGCTAAAGAAATTAGACTATGCTGAAAATTTCAGCTCGATAGCTTAAAAACTAAAGAGACTAGTTCGCGTAGAAACCGACAGACGGACAGACGGACAGACAGACGGACAGACAGACAGACGGACATGGCTAGATCGACTCGGCTGGTGATGCTGATCAAGAATATATATACTTTATGGGGTCGGAGATGCCTCCTTCACTGCGTTGCAAACATCTGGTCAAAATTATAATACCCTCTGCAAGGGTATAAAAAGAGTCCGAAAAGAGCGTTTTTTCTATGAAGTCCAATCTGACTCTTTTCCGCCACATGTATATTACTGAAACAGAAAAGGCACTTTTTTGTAAATTTTACATGTAGAATTTAACATTTTCATGCAAATCGACCGATCGCTTCTATGGCAGCTATATGATATAGTTGGCCGATCTTAATCACTGTGCACCGAGACTGTGGTGCGCAAGGATACTACTATATACAGTCGTAAATTTGAAAATCTGCTATCGGAACCATTTATATCTTGATCGAAAGGTATTGTTAACCTCTTTGAAATTGCATACTAAGATTTTTAAAAACAGATTAGTTCAGGAGAAATGGAAGTGAAAGTGCGAAATTGATCATTTTGAATATTGGAGAAATTAATTTAAACCGTAATTCTAAAACCGTAAAAATCGGATAGATCTCGAAATTTAAAAAAAAACTTAAAAAACAGAGAAGTTAAAATTTTTTTTACATTTATTTCCCCATCATTCCTATGGCAGCTATAGGATATAGTGGTCCGATAACAGCCGTTTTGACATATATACTGCGTGCTAAAGAAATAAAATTATGCTGAACATTTCAGCTCTATAGCTCAAACACTGAGAGACTAGTTCGCTTAAAACCGACAGACAGACAGACGGACAGACAGACGGGCATGGCTAGATCGACTCGACTGGTGATGCTGATCAAGAATATATCGGAGATGCCTCCTTCACTGCTTTGCAAATATCATGGCAAAATTATAATACCCTCTGCAAGGGTATAAAAACCCTCTTTCTTGACTCATTTTTAGGCTCATAATGACTGTAAATTCCTATAAAAAAGCCTAAGAAACTGTCAAAAAACGCTCATATTGCTTTCTAACTACTTAGTTTAATTCAGAATATGCTTTGAGAAAAGAGCCTTTTATGAGCACTGGTTGAAAATAGCAAACAATATGCTCAGAAAACGCTCTTAAACTCGACACTTTTCAGACACATATCTATGAGCACTCCTAAAATTGTTTGCTGGGAAGTAAGTGCCAACCGAGAATGTATGTAACAGGCTGAAGAAGAAATATATTGCATATATTCTAGATCAGCGTCACCAGCCGAGTCAATTTAGCCATGCCCCTCTGTTCGTATGAAACAACAGATCTCAGAGACTATAAGAGCTGGAATTTCCAAATTTAATGACAAAATTGGAATCTTTTGCACGCAGATCAACTTGGTTTTTAAATTTGGCCACGCACACTTCCTCCCCCGAAAATCATAAAAAACGTTATATAAGCTATAGTAGTAATTTTCGGCTTAAAGTAAATAGATAAAAATTTAAGTAAAATCGGATGATAAAATCGGAAGTTATTAAACAATAAAGCTTCTGAGTATGCTTCTTCTTCTTCTATGTTCAGAGCGCGTGTTGCTCAACATATCCCTAACAACCTTTGTCTTCGTCATTGTAGTAGGACTGACAAGGACGGCAGTACTACACAATGCACTATGCGGAATATGACCGATTTTTAAAAAAAAAATTAAGAACTCGCTCAGTTTATTAGATATCAACATGAAAATGTACCAATCGTAATTAAATATATATAGGAAAATTATTAGTAAATTTGCGCCAACTCGAGGTCTATAGTCAACCTGATCTTCATATAAAGAAATCAGATTTGTTGACTATTAATTTTGCCAGATACACAGATCCCAAGTCCGGGTTCAGCAAGGCACTAGTATATTTTGACACATTTAATGTTGTAGTTCGATCGGCATCAAAGTTCACTGATGATCTTCTTGGTGGGAGTGAAAACGGGCTGTATGAACAACCTTCAAACAAAAACGATCAGAATATTTAGGAAAATTCTAAATGAAAATTATCCGTATCAGACAACTATATTCTATAGCTTTCATAGGAGAGATCGGGTAAAATTTAAGACATCTGCATAAAACTTTGGAAACTTTTTTAACAGAATATAGACAATCTTTTCGAGATCGGATTAAGATTTGCTATAATTTTCATTGAAACAAACTATGCATTTGCAAGGCTACTTACATTTTTGATCTATTAAGGGGACAACACGATTTTTTTCAAATGACGTTCACAAACACATATTACAAACCACAAAGATTGGAACTCATTTCAAAATTTTTAGTAATATTGTTTAGTTTCTCACTTCTGATGACTGAAACTTTGCAAACAAAACGTAATATTACAGACGCCTGTGCTTTGCAAATGCAACAGCTGTGTTTATCAGCTGTTTCCTTTGTTGTGGCGCCCTCTATCAAAATTTCTGTTATACAACACTGAAGATTGGTGTATTGTGAATGCGTTACACTGAAATTTGTTTTAATTTTTCGACTTCCAGAAAATGGGTTTTGGTCACAAAAAGTGGTCAAATTCCCCATAGTGCAATGTCAGCTGCACACACATACACAACCCTAGTGGACCAACCCAGTAGGACCTTGTAGAACGGGTTGTTCAACAGAACGCTTCTGCAACGGTTCTATATGACGCCAATTCTAGCTCAAAAATTGCCAGAACTATGATATAATACATATTAGATGTATGCAATAACAAGTGTTATTTTGTTGGTATATTAGAAGCGAAGAAATGAGTTATAAAATAAATATTATGTGCAGCTTTCGATTCTTTAACGCATAAATATACGTTATTTTGGAAGTAAATAACCCGAGCGCTTCCCGAGCAGTCGGCTTTTTTTTAACCGTGAAATCGTCGCTTCTCTTAAAGCGCATAAATATGCCGTATTTTTTAACCCACAATTGTTGTTTTTTTTTTCTCTATCATATAAATGCAATCGTCGCTTCTCTTAGAACGTAAAAATATGCATTATTTCGAAAACCAGCTTTTGAAACGAAAATAAGAGAATAAAAAAGGAAAAAAACGCATAAGCAAATATGAAGAAAATAGAATAAAAAAACACGCGCTTGGGTTTTTCGTTTTCTTTTATTACTTGCTTTAGTTCTAAATGCAAATTTGCTTGACGCAATTGTGAAATTCATTTTAATAAGTATGCAAGGTAAGTGAAACATATACATTATTACATAAGTTAATTCATTTCGGTTTCAGATATATTAACAAAATAAGGTAAGCTATTGCCCTAATAAAATAAATAATATATTACTTTTATTTCAGATCTGGTATGTATACGTAAATATATTAAATATAATATTTATCAGATTATCAGATTTCATTTATTTATAGGTCATAATATTATAACAATTTTTATTTGAGATAATATTTGCGTTTTACGGTATTAAAAAACATTATTATTTTCAATATAATGGCAGGATTTCTTCACTAATCATATAAAAGATTTTACTGTACGATTAAATATACCTTCATATATTATATCATTGTGGACAGCAGTCCACGTAGTGACGATGAGCACCGAGACTGTGGTGCGCAAGGAGACTACTATATACAGCCGTAGAATTGAAAATCTGCTACGATAGTCCGATCAGAACCATTTATATCTTAATCGAAAGGTATTGTAAACCTCTTTGAAACTGCATACTAAGATTTTTCAAAAACGGATAAGTTTGGGAGAAATTAGAGTGAAAGTGCGAAATTGAAAATTTTGAAAATTGGAGCCATTGGGGCCGGTGGAGCAAAAATCCCAAAATTTTTAATGTTGTTGTGATCTAGCTTTAAATACGCGTCGAATGACACCTCGATCATCCTGATCCGATACTCCGTTCAAAAGATATTCAATAAACAAGATTTCAACGGCCTTTCCGAAATGAAAACGTTTGTCCTGTTGTTTGTCTGTTTGTCTGTGGTGTTTTTTGTTTTAGAGTCCTGGAACCACTTTTGTTTTATTAATCAGCTCGAGCTAAACAACTTTTGTTCTACGACTTTTTGGGTTTCCCGCTAGTTTGGCGGGAAAACAGCTAAAAAGCCAGATTCGACTAAAGCTACAGAATCGTGCTTTATGTCGTTTAAAAGGTATTTTGAAATGATAATAGCTTTTCCTTGACATAATTTATCTAAATATAATATTTAAGAATTTATAATTAAAATTAATTTTTTTTTTTAAGTTTTTGAAGTTTTTTTTAAAAATGGCTCTAAAGATTTTGATAGTCACTCAGGGCCATATAGCCCTTGATATTGCTCAACTTTTGGTATATAACGCATCTCTCGGAAAATTCGCTTTCTCGAGATATTACTCATTAAAATTAGTAGCAAAGATCCCATATGGGCAAATCCCACGTGTCGCACGCTACATTCGCACGATTTTAGCTAATGAAAATCAATTTTTGGGGGGTTTTTTTAAAGATTTACCGTAAACTTTTGTTATTTGTTTAGAGTGAGTTGAGAGTACTTTCGGAGGGTATAAGGTTCAATTTCACTGGAGTCACTGTTTTGAAAATAATTGATAAAATTGTGACGTGTCGCACGCTACACAAAGTGGAAGTTAGTTTCAAAATTTTCATTTCAAACGCAATTTTTAGCGAATTATGCAAAATGAACCCTATGAAAATTAATATCCTAAAGAAAGCTAAGAATATTAGAAAACAAAAACCGATCGTTTGGTCTTAATAATGTTTACGGATTTTTAGAAAAGCCGTAAACCCATTGTGTCGCACGCTACGTGTCGCACGCTACACTTTTTCCACAGGCATTAACATAAGACAAAAATCTTTTTATTTAAACAAAACATTATTTACTATATTCATAAATGTGCTTAACAATTATTTTGATATATTATGTATCTATTAACAGTTTTTATTTATAACAATATATAATATATAAAGAAATGTTCAATGTTTACAAATTAATTTTCTTAATTTTTGAGTCTGCCGTAAACGCCATTAACAATGCATTCTCCTCATATGAAGCAAAATAATAATTGCTTTTAATTCCCGGTATGCTCGATACGTGAGCCCATCTCTCCAGCAGAGAACTTGTGGTATTTCGAATGTAAGTGCTACTTACATACTAAATGTAAATGCTAGGTATATTTTTCCTGGCCAATTTGAAGAAGTCATTTATGTATTTAATCTTCAAATTTGATGCTCTTCTTATCAGTACGTGAATAAGCAAGCAAAGTGAGAAGAAAAAAAAATACGGTTTTTGGGTAGAATTGAAAAAGTGTCGCACGCTACAAGCATAAATGTGCAAAAAAATATATATTCATCTAAATACATAATTTTAATTTTTTATGTATATTAAAGTACAATATAATTATGATTTAAAAATTAAGTGGAATCAAAAAAAAAAAAAAATCAGACTAGCTATATAAAAAAAAAACGGTTTTTTCGTGTCGCACGCTACAGCGATAGGGCACTACTTTCAAATTAAAATTTAAATTTCTGTAAAAGAAAAATAATTTTTGTTTTTCACTAAAATTAAAGAACATAAGTTAAGTAATAAGACTACTATTGCTCCAATTCACTGTGTTAACATTAATGTCAAATTTGGAATTTTGAAAAATGTTAACTTTTGGCATACAAGGGCACACAAAGAGGTTGGGCTGGATTTGATGAAAATTTGTGCATTTATAATGATCGAAATTTCTTTTTTGCTTTAAATTCTTAAAATTCTATAGCTACTTTAATGTTCCATATAAAGAAAAATAACAAAATGTGAAATTTAAAAATTGGTCGCTGGTGGACTGTTTCTGGGATTTGCCCATATAGCACGTTTCTGTAGGTTTAGTCTCTTAGAAGTTATGGTTGGGGAAAATCTAGCTTTTTTAGCTGTTTTTTTTGCCAAACTAGCGGGAAAACCAAAAAGGACAAGGGTTGTTTAGTTTGAGCTGCTAAATAAAATAAAAGTGGTTCCAGGATCGGAATGATTGAGGTGTCATTCGATGCGTATTTGAAGCTAGATTAAAACAACATTCAAATTTTTTGGATTTTTGCTCCACCAGCCCCAACAGCTCCAATTTTCAAAATTTTTAATTTCGTACTTTCACTCCCATTTCTCCTAAAGTAATCTTAGTATGAAGTTTCAACGAGGTTTACAATACCTTTCGATCAAGAAATAAATGGTTCTTTTCATGCGGATACCTTTTCGATGACTGTGGGAATATTAAGCTGTCAACGCAAAAGTTTATAAGTTATAACTATAATAATATATTTATGGAGCTACGAAGTGACTGTTTTCCGGCGTCATCTGTCGTCTCAACACGTGTCTAGGCTACATTTCACGATCGACAGACGGTGACTTAAGAAAATTTCAGATGAACTGTAGTGACTCAGGGCAAGATATCACTAGAGATAAAATGCCAAATTTACACCAGACATAATCTTTCAATTTCCATTAGTTAAGTTACGTTTCTTACTTACATTTAACATAAAACAACAGAATTTAATAGGATAAAGGAATATAATTTCAAGATCCCACCCACTTCTCGATCACTTACTTTTGTTCATGCAGGCCTTGTAGAGCAGGTTGGGCAGACGGAAGTGCTTGGGCTCCGTATCCGGTCGCTCGGCGGTAATGATGTCCTTGAGCTGCTCCTGCAGCTTGTCGGAGATCACAGAGAAGGTGCTGATCGAGACCTTGTCGTCCGGGATGTTTTCCTCCTCAAGATAGGTGCCGCAGGCAAATTCATAGAAATTGTCGCACGGTTCTACCTCGGGCTTCATCTTCCGCAGAACAGTGGATGCAGTATGGATGCACTCCTGGGTGAGGCACCAGTCATCGGTCGCCTTGCCCTTTGAGGGACTGCTCACCTTGTTGACGGTTGTGCTGTCGCCATGCAGTGCGGTGGCCTGCGGGTTCTCCGGAGAGCTGGACGCCCTTATCAAATCGTTGATCCAAAGTCCGGCAAAGGCGGCCGCGGCCACAAACAGAATGATGCTGACCACCAGCAGACCTCTCTCCAACTTAGTACGGCGACGCCACCAGTTGGGGTTCCTGCAGAGTGAGGAAGTACGGTAAAGTTAGGCTAAATTTTGTTTGAAATCTGAACTCTCAATTGATGCACTGCAGTGCACTGTACTGCATAGTTCTGATGTTCGTTTGCATATTTTAATAAAGGGAACATTGTATCCTTTTTGTATTAATTGTTTGTTATATTTCGTTTATATGTAATACAAATACTAGTGAAATTTAAAATTAATTTCTGCACCACACCACAGCGAGTTCATTTCTAAACAAGAATACATTTTGCTTCAAATTGTCCGGTGTACCGTTATTTTGAAATCATGTGCACCATGCGAAAGGATTTTGAAAAAAGCTTCCTTCTAAATGACTCATATCTCAGCATTTTAAATTTGTTTCGAACATTTTGTTGTTAATTTTGCTTCTTTGAATGTTTACATTATGTTTTAAGGATGCGAGTGTGGCGTAACCCCTTAAGATCTTTCCATTAAATTCTTTTGTTAACTGATAATCTTAAATTAAATTAAATCAATTTCAATATAAATAAAAACATTTGAAGACATAAAACATCTCATGAAATGTAAACAGCGATGTTTATCAGCTAGCAGGTGTGTTAATTTTTAGTTATTACGATGCGAGCACTAATTCACTTATTAGATGCGTGATAGCAAGTTGTAAAATTTTGTATTTATTTATTTATTTATATCCTAGCACCTCAAGCATGAAGCATATGTCGAATTATGTTCGGGTTCCATTAGAGCGAAGTGAGTTTCGGTCTGAACACAGGCGTCGATCTACAGAGACTGACTCTTCGTTTTACTAACCGCCTATACTGTTCCTTCGAACCACACACGGCGAAAGCGACACAACGCTGACGCCTCGC
>VNJO01010959.1:0-24050 GCA_008042535.1 Drosophila tani | reverse complement strand
ATACACTGCGTTTCACTTGAATAGCACACTTTTATATGCAATTTCAAATCTTGAAATCTTTTAACCAAATAGAAAACTCGCTGATGTTTAAGTTTCTATTTATGGTGTAATCAATTTTAAATATAAGAAAAGTAACAAAACTTAAATTAAATTAACAATTAATAAATATTAACCAAAATACTAAAAAACTTAAAAAATTCCACAACAATTTTGTTTCACATGAATAGCACATTTTTTTTTAAATTATATTTAACGAACTTAAATATTAGGAAATGTGTTTTTCTTCAATATTGAGTATTAATATATATATATATGTTAATTTAATAATGGGTTGAGCCCCCCTTATTCAATATAACCTCGTAGATCGTGTTGGGCAGCGAATCATATAGACTTTTAATGTAGTCTAGGGATATTGTAGCCCAGGCCCTTTGAATGGCGTCAATTAGTTCTTCTTTTGTTGAAAATTGTTTGCCAGACTCATAAACCTTTCTGGCCAGCCATCCCCAAACATTTTCAATTATATTCCGATCCGGCGAGTATGGTGGCCAGTTCAGAGTTTCAACATTTTAATCTTTTAAAAAAGATTTTACAAAACGTGCAGTATGTATTGGGGCATTGTCGTGCTGGAAAGTCCAAGTCAAATGATTGAAAAAATTTTTCAATGGTGGAAAAGTTTTTTCAAGGACGTTTAGATACGCTTTTGCATTCATGTTTGAGGATAAGAATTGGAGTTCACAAGTCCCATAGTAAGATATGGCTCCACAAACCATAACTCCGCCTAATCGACCATGTAAACGCTCCAATTGATGCGTCTCTTTCCTCAGATCATGAAAATAATAATTGTAGCCATCTGGCCCCTCCAAATTGAACATTTTTTCATCAGAAAAAACTATGCGCTTCCACTCATTACACCATGACATATTGACGCGGCAAAAGGTCAACCGTGCTTCCTTTAGTTTGGGGTTAAGCGGTGGTTTTTTTTAAGTTTGAAACGTTTAAGATGTTTAGCTTTCGAAATAGCTCGCCAAACAGTAGTTTTGCTCGCAACAACACCTGCTTTTGCCCTTATTTTGCTCACAGAGTCATGAGAATTTGAGGCTTCCCGCAGAATCGCACGCTTATCTGTGTCGCTAAGAACACTACTTTTGCGACCTTTCATATTTTTTCCATAGTTTTGTTTGTTCTTGATAAAATTGTATACGACTTTTCTACTTCTTCCAATTTTTTTCGCTATATTAGCTACAAAAAGGTCACAATCAATATAGCTTTGTATTTGGATCTGTTATTTGTGATTTAGTGACGTTCCACGATCCATAATTGCACAAAATAATTAAACTATGTTTAAAAATCACAAATTAATCAAAAAACGATTATGATTCAATCTCCTTGGCTGCTGAAATGAAACAAAATCTAAAATGTGCTATTCAAGTGAAACAAAAAAGGTGCCAATTATCATAGCAAGTTGAAAAGAATATTACGGTAAAATTAAACGGTACATTTCCAGACTTCCAATTTTTGTTTGAAGACAGTAGATAAATAGACGAATAAAAAACAGCAATAATCATAGCATTAGATCAAGCAATTGCTGAGATATGAACAATTAATTATGAAAAATTTTGTGTGCTATTCAAGTGAAACGGAGTGTATAACTACTCTATAAACAAGGCAAACTTTCGAAAAACATTTTACTTCACCTATTTTGTATATTAATTTACTAGAAATAATTAAATGTAAGCTGAAATAAGCCAAAACTCTTGAACATAACTCTGCTATGAATTTCAAATATCTCTTTGGAATTCGTAAAATGTTTGCATGGTTTATGGTTTTGAGGAATTTATAATTCCCACCACTTGCTGGCCGTACTCTGCACATACACATAACTCCTAAACTAAAATACCATGAAGGGCCATGGTCAGGTAATAACACTAAGACTTAATACCTATTATAAAATGTTGTTTGTTATGCTTATTATATTTTCGGTTGCGTAAATGTTTTGACCGCCACGGTAAACATATGCGCACACAATGAATCCGTGTGTACTCTGCGTGGTTTTTCTGTGCAGCATTTAATTCGCTTATTGTGGTAGAATTATTGGTTCAGCGAAATTTACTTTCTCTTTTTTGCCATACTGTTCGGTATGAAATATAAACTAACATACTTAATGTAGGGTTTTAAAGGTCGTCGGACATGTGTATAGCATTTTAATTGCAGCGTTTACACGTAATTTCTTATTACTCTTTTAATTCGATCAATTTGCTGGTGCAGCAATTTTGTTTTATTTATACACACTTGCACACACAGGGACCTGAGATCCGCTGAGGTCAGGGAAGGCTATTTTTATGCTCTCGTTGCCGCTGCAATGGCGTTAAAATTTGTTTTCAATTTTCAACACTTTTAATAGCCAATTAATTAAACGGGCAAACAGCAACAAACGACTATCTACACAAATATGAGCAGGCACAGGGGGAAAAGTGCATAAAAAATATTTTAATATTTATTTTTCTGTATATTTTAAAATATTTATTTAGCAAATAATAAAAGCCTGCTTAACATATTTTTAAAACATTGGAGTTACGGCTAATAAATATTTTGGTTAAGTAGTGATATTTTTATTAAGGATTTTTATGTATTTTGTCTTAAAAATCATATCTCCTACTTTTGAAAAATTAAAAATAATTTTTTTGAATAAGAAATTGGGCCTTCTTTTTTGTATTGTTTTAAGTAGCTATATTTTCCAGTGTAACCATGCATAAATATACAAAAGCACATAACTTTGTGCGGCGTACATGTACCTTATATACATATATATTGAAAGAATTTCCCCATCGGCTTTTGCACATGAACCAAACATTTTTATAATTGCTGGCCGAGCTTTTATTATTCCGCCGCCAGCTGCTCGCTTCCCAGGTACTCGGCACACCTGCCACACCTCCCACCTTCCAGCTGGCGACTAGTTTTGAGGCAAGGAACTTTTGCGCTATCGCGGCATGCATAAATCATCGACCTACTTGACCCTTATAATTTATGCTGGCAAAAACAATTGCTAAATAATGATTTTTTAAACAAAAGCCAGAGACCGGCCAAATTGTAAATTATGAATGCGAACGGCGAGAGTCAATTAAGAAAATTACTATTTATGAGGCTAACATGACAAACACTGGGGGGGCCCAGGAGATTAGTGGTAATTTGCAGTTTATCCTTGGCCCCCCAGCACCACGCTCTTGTCAAAGTTTCGTATTTATATCTACGCATGAATAATTTAGGCGTCAAGAAGGCCCCCAATGTCCGGGCCAAACTTGGTTTCTGGTTAATGGGTGAAGAAGAGCGAGACTCTTCGCCGTTGCCCTTGCCCTCGCCCTCGTCCTCGCCCTCGGGTAGTTTCCCTACAAACACTTTCCTCTCCAAGTTTCTGTGTTTTAGGTGTCGGCTATAACAAGTTTTTAGCATGTGCCAAACGCCTTACAGTTTCATCCTTGTTTAATTTAAAATTTTAATGAATTAGGCAAAGAAAAGTCAGGCTGAGCTCTAAGAGAGTCAAGCAATTCCTAATACAATTTTGGGAAAATTATTACTTACTTATAAGTTTAAAGTTAAATTTAAATGGTAAATCGATGGCCCGCTTAAAATAACTTTCCCTCGAAAATGTAATTAAATTATAGGCAATTTAAGGGCATAGGGGTTGACAGCCAGTTAGCCACACGAAGAGACTGCGGTCAACCCAAAACCTATACACACTTAGAGGTATTTATAGAGCGAGTACACGGGCCCAGACAACGGGCTTTGTGCTTGCCACACGGGGCGTATGAGCAATGAACTACTTCAAAGGGATATCAAGCGGTCATCAATTCGACAATGGCCCTGCACACATTTATTTTGTGATTCCAACCCAACAAAGCGGGGTCGGGGCGTAACCTTTTCTGAAATGACTTTTGGGCGTTACCAGGGGCAACAATTAAAAACGAAATCCCATACATATATACATAAGCTAACCCCAAATGGCATCAGGAAATGGGCTTACGGGGCCCACTGATGTGGCAACATTTGTCAGGCTCCGAAAAAGGTAGCTCAACTATCACTTGATTAACACGGAAGCCTGCAGGGAAGCAGAAAAAAGGTGAAAAGGGAAAAATCTTAAAGGGAAAACGGCGGCAGGTGTGACAGGTGACAATTTAATAACAACTCTCGCAGCCCAGCCGACTCAGTGACGATTCGCATTCATATTGAGTCTGTCGAGGCAACAGCTGGGCCGACAATCAATCAAAAAGTTGACAAAAAGTATATAATTGAATGCTTTTGTTACTTTCTGGGAGGGAAACTTCAATTGGTTCGATTTAAATAAGTCAAATGAGGAAAAAACGAAGAAGGAAACTTTTTCAAAAGGGGAGAGTCGTTCTTTTTAAATATAACTTTTTAATTTTATCTGAGAAGTTGGGATTTATTGTTAAGCAAATAAATTTCTTGCTTTAATCAACTTAATATTAAATAAATTATCAAATAATATATGGTACTCACACAATGAGAACAGCTCCCGTTCCTCCTCCTGCTCTGCATTCCTATCCGTGTTCTGTTCAATCTCCGACTCCTGATGGCCGTCGGGGATGGGCAGTCACTATGTACTGGCTGAGTCGCCGAGGGGCGAGGCTATGTTGCTATTGCTGTTGCTGTCCGAGGCGGAGAGGGGGCGACAGATGCCTAGGCGAGTGAGTCCCGGCGGCATGGACTTCAGAATGGCCACCGCCTCGTCCAGCTCGAGGCCCTGCAGCAGGCGATCGCCGACGCTCATGAGGCGGTCGCCCGGGTATATCTCGTTGGTTGCCTCGGCAGCACCACCGCGTATCAGGCCGCGAATCACGATCACACTGCCATCGGAGTCCAGCGGATCCTGGTAGTCCAGTATGGAGAAGCCAAAGCCCTGCTCCGTCTTCTCGATATCCACGGCGGTCACTTCGCAGCTCCACAAGGCGAGGCCGGACACATTCTCCAGCGACTTGGAGCGCACTCCACCGGCTCCATTGCCACCCGATGCGCCGGCTCCTCCGCCGCCGCCTGCATCCGTCAAAGTCGCCGTGCTGGACGTGTAGAGCGAGCTCTCCGACTGGGCTTTGCTCAGCAGATTCTGGAGGCTCTGGTGACCACCGGGCAGGAGGCTGCGCGTCTCGAAGGCCTCCGGATTTTGCGAGGTATTTATCACCGACGGAACGCGAGTGCCCCGGGCACAGACCAACTTGACACGGGCCGGCAGCTCCTTGAGGATCTTGACCACATCGATGTGGCGCAGCCCCTGCAGCTTGTGCTCGTTCACCTGCAGGAGCTCATCGCCCGGCCGCAGGATACCCTGGCGACCCACCGGCCCGTCGGCGAGTATGGAGCGTATATAGTGATGCGGACGCTTCTCAATGCCGCACTCCACGTCCACGGTGCCTTCGAGGCTGATCCCTAGACCTGAAAGTTTATTTATTTCGGCAACTAAAATTTCACTGTCGGGAAACTCACTTTTCCAGGCCACGCGCAGGGAGGCGGCGGTCGGGCTGGCCACCTTCGCGGGCGCCTCGTTCGTGGGCGTGGCTATCTGGCCGGGATCGGGCTCGAGATCGGGATCTGTGTCGCCATCTTCTTCTGGTTCCTTAACCTTTCTCGACTCTGCTCTGGACCCCTTTCTGGCCTTTCCCGTTTCCGTTTCCGGCTCTGGACACTGCTCATCGGTGTCGTTGCCACTGTCATCGGCCAGGTTCAGGCTCCTGCCATTGGTTAGCGGCGCCACTGGACTGGTCGTGGCCAGCTTTGTCACGCCGCCACTGTGATCGCTGCGGTCCAGCACGTGCGACATGTTCGACTCCACGGTGTCCCGCGAGGGGAGTTCCACGAACTCATCGCCGGCCCCCGAGACGCCCGCATCCTCCGCCTCGGCCTCGTCGCCTTCGGTGGCTATGGAGTCGGCGTCCAGCGACTTGGGTGGCAGCCAGCTGAGCGTGGCTATCGAGGGTGAGCCCGGCATCGAGAGCTGTGACTCCTGGTCCTGATCCTTCTCCTGGTTCCTGTCCAAGCCGGATGGTCCGGCGCTGCCCTTGATCTCCGTGAGGGCCACTTGCAGGTGCTCGAACTTCCGGCCCCGCAGAAACCGCTCCAGTGTCAGGTGAACCTCGATGTCTGTGTTCCGGAGCAGCTCCACCGCCTGGTGATTGGTCACCCCGGACAGGGACCTGCCGTCCACGGCTACGATGCGGTCGTTGATCTGGATCTGACCGCTCGTCTCCGCCGCACTGCCCTCGATGATGCTCTTCACGAATATGCCCGAGAGGTCCTCCTCCTCACAAACATAACCGGCCACGGTTATTCCCAGGCCGTAGACATTCTTGTGCAGCTCCACCACGTATGTTTCCGTTTCCGGCGAGTCCATGTAGGAGTCGGGAGAGCCGGAACCGGAACCCGAGCCCGAGCCCGATCCCGAACCGGATCCCCCGCCATCTTCGTTGGCCAACAGCTTGCGCTTGCTGCCGGCTATCACAGTCTCTATGTGCTGGTGCTGGTGCTGACTCCTGAACGGATCGCCATTGGGTCTCCAGGGGCAGCAGCTGCAGGGCGGGGCGTGGCGGCGGCGAGAGTATCGAGAAGGGCACTATATCCAGATCCAGGCGCGGACACGGTCGCTGGCCAGCACTGGACTCCGCGCCGTTGGGATTGCCGCCCGGTATCGGTGGCAGTGGGAAGTCGGCCAGGTCGCCGAGCTCCGTGAGCTGCAGCTGCGCCACAGGCGCTTCCACACCGGACATCTCGGAGCCCTCAACGGGACCGCCGCGCACCAGACCCACCAAGCTGGCCACGTCCATGCCGCCGACACAGACGCCGCCATCGCCTCCGCTGCCACCACCGCTGGATGCTGCAGCTGCTGCGGCGGCTGCTGCGGCTGCTGCTGCTGCGGCAGCGGCGGTGGCAAAGCTCGGATTCTGGAAGAGATGACGCGACAGTTCTTCCGGGTCGGAGAGGAGCTTAGTTGGTATAATCGGCGCCTGACTTGCCAGCGTTTGGTAATCGATGGCCGTCGGCTCCACCGGCCGCGCCACTATCAGACGCACCTGAGCTCCGGTCTGACGAAGAACTGTGGCCACCTGCTCCGAGCTGAAGCCCCGCAGATTGACCTCGCCGATTTGCAGCAGATGATCGCCCAGCTGCAGCCGTCCATCTCGCTCGGCCACGCCCCCCGGCGTAAGGGCCTTGATCACCACCCCGGTGCTGCGCCCGCCCACAAGGATGAAGCCCACACCATTGCCATCGTTGATCAAATCGATAACCTCCACCTGTGACCATTCGGTGCTCAGAACCATCTTTTCCTGCTGCTGCTTCTACTGCTGCTGATCCGGGTGCCTGCTCCTTTTCTTGAAGTTTTACCAGATGTCCTCGACGCTCGTCGTTGTGTTGTGTCGATCGCCTGTGTCGCGGCTCCTGCTAACATGTCGCAATGTCCGAATTTTTGCGGTGGTGCTGTCGGCAATTGGGTATTTTTATATTTATTTTATTTTTCGCTGGTCCTGCTCCGCCGTCAAGTGTGACATTGATGTATGTTATGATTGCCGCCGCTGCCGATTTGCTTGTTATTATTGCTATCGCATCGAGAGTCATTCAACCGACAATTACGGCCCGGCAACTGCGCTCCTGGCACCGCCAGCGCCAGCCGCATCATCCACGACCGCAACAGCACAGCGCACCTGTAATTATGCAGCACACGCCCGTCAGCATGGATGTGGGATGTATGGGGAGTACGCGGCGTACGCGGCGTATACGCAATGTATGGCGGGGTGGGCGAAGTACACGCAATGCGAGGGCGTTTACGCAATGCGGGGGCACAGGGACAGGGACAATGAGTTGGGGGATGGTTGATGGTGGAGCAGGAGTGGGCGTGACACGGGCGTGAAGCGGGAATTTAAATTGCTGCCCCGCCAGGCATAACATTCGCCTTTCCCAGCGAATACCCTAAGTCACGGTTCGTGATTACCAGATATCTAAAGTGGCTAAGATAATAATTGAAAGGTGGCTTTAATAATTCGAATTAGTTTTAAATATGGTTCAGGAAGAGGTGTGAAGCCTGGAAATTATATAAAATACTATAAATATTCCTGTTCGCAGGGGTGTCGCTCGTGTATATAAAAATTTTGCTTAATAAAACATCGTTTTAAATTGGTTAGACAAAAGATGAGATAGGATACGTCAATAATATAATTATAAGAAGAATTCTTATAGTTTTAGGTATTAAATATTAACTAAATTGAATACAAATGAGGCTTAAAATCATATTTATTTGAATAGGAATAAGATATTTAGCTTGAATTTAATCCCTTTCACCCTTTTTATTTGAAAAATCCCTTATTTGACCCAGCTGTTGCATTAATTTTTGATCAGTCCGGCTAAGGGTATGCGTAACTCGACATTGGTGTTCGTTCAACGTTCTCATTCAGTGTGTTGTTGGTATTCCTCTTTTCCTTCTTTTTTTTTTGCTCTTTCTGCCTTTTTAATGCCACCTTTTTTGCACGATTTTGTAATTTACATGCACACACACACACACGCTCTTGGGCAACGGGAAGTTTTTACCTTGCCGCTCACGTGCCACGCATGTTTGGCACCAGTCCCCCCGTCCCTACCCTCCTACCCTCCTGGAGGCAGCTCTAATTGGAAAATGCCATGCCACGTAGCAAGTACGGCGGCAAGAGGCCGCCTTGCGACTACTTAAGGCTGCATACTCAGCGGCGCCGTCTTGGCAGCAGCCAAGAAACAATCTGCAATCGAGCGATAAGTTCGAGCTAAGTTTCGAGCAGCCGCAGCAACTGCCACCAATCACTGACAAGCCATATGGCTAATAACGGAGGTTATACTTGTATAAAAAAAGTGCTGTTGGGGGCGAACTGCTTCTTCCCTTTCCCCTTTGCAGGACCCCAGTCTGGTCAGACACAGCCAATACAGCTAATTGTGCAGGGCCAGCAAGAAAGCTGATTTTATATAACCTCTCATCAATAAAGTTTTGATGAACGGCGGTTGGGAGGCCAATTAGGTTTTCAGATAAATGGGAAGTCCAGATATATTGAAGTCCTTGAAAAGTCAAGCTTTTACCTCTCTTTACGAGAGTATTATAATTATTATATATGGTAGAAATCAGTTCCAGTTGAACTTTGAACTTGTCAATACCTTAAAATGTATTTACTTCAAAACTCTCTTATTTATTGGGGCTTATTTTTATTTTCCACAAGTAATTCAATCGCCAACTTTCTCCTGAGCTCATTAATCAAAAATACTTGTTGGGCTCGTCTTAGCTACGGGGAAACTGGAACTGAAACTCAAAAAAAAAGCCCACTAATGACCTCCCTTGCAGCAGCAGGACGCAAAAGCCGTAACCGAAACCAAATCCTGTTCAGTGGGTTGTCGTTTTAATTGTTGTTTGTGAGTGCTCGTGCTCGTGGCCGGCCCGCTTGCTGGGCCAAACGTTTTCTCGGGCCATTGTCGGACGTATCTGGCAGTGACTGCAGCTGTCAATTAAACGCTGATTGACTTTGCATTCGCCGGACACGGTTTGGCACACGATGCGTATGATTAACGCTGCTAGTGCCAGGTCCTGCTTTTCGTCCTGTGCCTTGCAACGAACACCCGTCCAGCGCCGACCGCAGCTTTTCACTCTCTGCCTTGGCTCTGGACATTTGGTTTGCGGACAAGCTGCCGTGAACAGAGCACAGAGAAAGAAAAAATATAAAACCTACCTATTTTTAAGGAATATAAGAAATCTTATTTACTTTAGGATATAAATATGGCTTCCCTGCTTGATTTACAGCATGTTTTCTTTGAAAGATGAATAAATCTTTTCTACTTAAATATACCTTTTTAAAGTAACTTCAGAACACCTTTAAAAATCTCCGACTTCTAAGTATGCAAGTTATTATTACAAAGTGAAAAATAAATAAAGAAATTAAGTGTCAACATGGAACCAGAGGACAGACGTTCTATTTGTTTTTCTCTGTGTCAGTAAGTGTGCTTCATTTAACTTGGTTGCGGTCCGACGGGAGTGCTGAAAAATGTTATGTGGAGCTGACGATGAAAGGGAACGGGAGGGCCAGAAGGAGCAGGAGCTGGAGCAGGAGCAGTTGACGTCCCAGGCCCATTACCCAGGAAAGTAGGCCAAGCGCGTTTGAAGTTGCCACTGCGTTTGTGTGTGAGGAGCGCTGGCTGCTATTTTTGTACGCCTTAAGTAGAGTCAGCGGTTCGTTCTCCCTCTCTTTCGCTCTGTCTCCCACAGTGGGACTCCACCATCTCTTTCGCTGCGCCCATGTCCGTCTCTCTCTCTCTCTCTCTGGGCCTGTGCCAGTTTTCGGTTTCGTTTCAGTTCCAGCCGTTGGCCACTGTTGCTTCTAACGCACTTCAAACTGCCGCGGCGCTGACCTACTGAGCATTATTAGCCGGCTCACGGCTCAGGGCTCACAACTCGAGTTTGGGCCCAAGTCACGACGTCAGTCAAGCGTCGAAAATCGATAAGCAGAAGGAAAAAAGAAAGCGCCCACGAGGAAAGGTTAAGCCCAAGTCGACAAAAGCGAAGTTCTGCATACCCTTGAGGAGGCTTTCTATTTCTACCAAGTTTATAGGAACCATTTACGGTTGGTTAAGTAGAAAATATTCCATAATTTAGTATATAAAAATACATATGTAAGATAAGTTTAAGATCTCCTAAACTCTCTAAAGTCTAAACTCTAAATCAACATTCATATTGTTAAATGTTTATTGTTTAATATATATTAAAACCCCTCTATTTTATGGAATAAACTAATTATCTACCGCAATTTTTTTGTTTTTTTATTATCAGTTTTCTCATGATATACGGTTATTGTTAAATGAAAAATTATGCGGAGTAACCATAAAAAAATACTTTATTTGTTTAGTAATAAAAACAGTACACCGCATAGCCTATATAATCAAATTTCCCTCTCACTGAACAATTAGGCGCTAGCCGCTTGATTGATTTGAGAATGACAAGATGTTTTTTTTATTATCAACATTTAAGCATTTTATTAACCCAAGCTTTTTTTATTTAAAAATCAAATTTAAATGCCTGAAGACAGAATTAAGAGTTGCCAATTTAATAAACGCGGAAATAGTAGCCTGTTTATAGATAAAAATTTGATTTCTGTGCAGGGTATGCCTCGTCCTGACGGATGGCTTTCTTTTAAACTCGCGCCCAGGCCAAGTCAAGACTTCCTGCTGCCGTCGGAGCTCTGGGTCTTGGTCTAGCCGCATTGACTGCCGCTCGGAGCTCTGAGTTCTGAGCTGTGAGCTTCGAGCTTCGAGGCTGTAGGTTGGTAGGTTGTAGGTTGTAGGTTGGTGGCTGTGGCTGTGGCTGCGGCTGTTTGCTGGTGTCGTGTGGCTGCGCCTTTTGACCCACCTAGCCGCCATCGCCACCGGCACCGCCCGGCGCCCGGTGCCTGGCTCCCCACAAGCTCTTAGCCAAATTGCTGCAGCCAAAAAGGGGCAAGAGCAGCGGGCAAGAGAGGGCGGAAGAGAAAGAGAAACGGAAACGAAATAACTTGTAAACTTGCGGCACGCAATTTGCAATTACTTAGCCGACGGTTGCAAAAGGACATTAACGCATGCAAAGGACAAACGAGAACGGAGCGACACCCCCGAATAAATATATTTCCTATTGATTAAACAACAATATGGGGCTTCACACCAGATTGCGTATACGCCGCATGCCTGCTTTTGTTATTGGGAACGGGGCAAAGATTGCGTATACGCCGCGTATGTCGGATGCGTTCACAAAACTAGATGCGTTGAGACTGGCCAAGATTGCGTATACGCCCAGGGTTCTCGGGGCTGGCCAACACGGAGCATTAGGCAGCATAATTACCCGCACTGGCTGGCCAGTCGATGGGCCAGCAAACGATTTCCGCTGCGATTCCGTGGCACTTCATTCACGCACTCCACAAACACAAGCACAAGCACATGGCACGCACCGCACTCGTTTGTTTGCTCTGCCAATTTTCCCGTTGCGGCCACAATTTTTCTCACACACACTCTCAGCGGTTTACGCGCGCATTTTCCGGCTCAGCAACACGCCCGTACGCCACGAAGCTTCTTGGCCAAATGAATTGCCCGCTGGCCAACACCAGCCGCTACCACTCGGAGCGAGCGCAGCAGCGGTGCCAGCAGGGGAGTCGAGCGGTTCTGGAGGAAAGCCACTGAAAGCCACTGACTCTCTCTACGCCCATGCGCATTCGCCAGGCACATGACTCCGGAATGCACTGGAGAACGCTCGCCGCTCGCCGTTCGCCGCTCGCAATATTTACAATTTGAAGCTGGCAGGCGGCCTTTCATTCAACTGTCAGACTGCGGGAGAGACGCTGAGAGCGCAAGCTCCGCCGCACATAGACGTCGGCGAAAGAGCTTTCAAGGGGGGTTTCTGGAAATTTGAACAGAAATCTTTACTTTGGATTTTACGTGGATTTTAAAAACATGATAATCTAATAATTAAGCAACAGGATTAAATTCAATAAAAAAAAGAAAAATATTCTAAAATATATATATAAATAAATAGCTATGTAATAAATATATTTTGGGAAACATTCTCTGAAAACTTGAGTACAATCGCATGATCAACGTGGGAGTTATTAGACTTTAAAGTTGCAAACCTTCCATACCCATCTCACTCGCATTTATTTATTTATTTATTTGTTGTTTGGTGTCGACTATCGCTTTCTTGAATCGTACACGACATGGCCCAATTTTTTTCTAGTATTGTCCCATTTGAAGTTCTTTTATAGCACATAATAAGTAGTAGAAAAAAGGCCCCGGTTGAGGACACAGTTTCGGTTTTGCCTTTTGGAAGTTTTGACCAATTCCATATAATACAAACATATATGTACAATTTAAAGCTAGAGGTACTAGTATAACTATCACCAAAGCACTAAATTGATTCCTTCATTCAGAAAAATGTTATCAAGAATTTAGTGAAGTATCCTTTCTTCCTGAAAAAATATATAACCCTTAACGAATATAGCTCCCAATACTTAGATCAGTTGCATCTGCTTGCTGTTCAAGTTTTTGGGCACACAACCGGGCACTGTCCACAACCGGAAGCTCTCACATATTATTATTATTATGTTATTATTTATAATGACATATAATTAGCATTATTATTCTACCAATATGGCAGTATGCACCATAAAAATAAATGTTTTTTCTTTTCAGATGACCTATGAAAACCCTTCATTTGGTTCATAACTATAATTAAATCGTAATTAATTATATGGAATTAATATTTCAGATAGAGCGGAAAGTAACTATCGTAAAAATAGTATATCAATGGTAACTATCGTTGAGTATTCAGAAACATCATCAATAGGTACTGAAGATGAAGATTTATTATCTTGCAAAACAATTATATGTTTATTTTATGTTTCACAAGTCTAGTTTTATATTTAGAATCTCTTTATATTAAATAAGTATCTACGGACTCGAAACCCTATTTTATTAAATTGCAAATACAATTTTGATAAGCAGACTTGGCAAGGAGAACATGCATGCTGCTGTAATCTAAAGAAGATAATTATATACAATTAATAAAGTGTACATGACACTTCTCGGCTTTTAACTGCTATATATACTCTCTGATTCTGGTCTCTTGTAATAGTAAATCCGTTCGGAGAGAGGACATACCTAAATGGACCGCAAAGGAATACTTCTGATCCTTATTTATTGTGCCAGGTATTCGTCGCCATTTCGATACGAATTCCTTTTGGAGGATGAAAACATGTATTCGAACTGTGAGAACGGACCGCCAGGAGCTCAGAATGTGAGTGGTCTGTATGACTTCTTCAACACGACCTACACGATGACAGAGAAAGGAGTGTACATAGAGGGAAATGCAACAGTAGTGTGGAATGTTCGGCCCACGGATCGCGTTGCGGTAATTACAGCTAGCTTAGTTAACGAACCAAACAATATATACTCGATCCTCGATTATTAGGCCGAAATCTGCGTTCAATATTTTGACCGAGGCTCGTGGATGCCGACCGTACTTAATATGCTTATTAAGGACGTATGCCCGGTCCTGTTCGACAAGAGGCAATTCTGGTATAACTTGTGGTTTAAGCACGTACAAAATGTCGAGGAAACGAAAGATAAGTGCATAAACGTACCAGGAGTATGTACTTTTCTCTTAATAATGTTAATTATGAACTTACATCATTATTGTTTACAATTTGCAGACAGTACAAGTATTTAAACCATTCACCGTGGAAGCCATTTTCGGCTTTGATGTGCCTCTGAGAACTGGGCGCCATAAGATTATGATTGTATTAACTGCTTTCGATTCGAATGGAGTCCAAAACGGTAACACGGTTTGCCTGCAAGTCCGCGGCGAGATGACAAAGATTTTATAATTCAAATCCAAATGTTGGGTGAATAAACTGACGTGTGTTTCCCCCCTTAATTATATGTGATTTATATTTTGGTTTACTCTCTAATTGATAAGCTCTGCCAGCGCACTTTCCAGCCGGCAATTGCTGCTCGGGCAACCAACAAACCGCCTGCGCCTGCTCCGTTGTCCACGGCAACCGATGGCAACGATAAATAAATTCCCAGGTGTCAGGTGCACTGGGTGGTGGGTTGTGGGTGTCGGGCGGCAAGCGGCAGGCGGCTAGCGGCAGGTGGTGTCCGCGCTCACCTGGGCTCCAGTGACCGAACAGTCGTCGGTTGGCAGCGCCACCGCAAGGCAGCCAAAGGAGTAAAAGTAACAAGAAGCGTGGAATGCGCCAAGGAGGCCGAGCGGAGGAGGAGGAGCACCTGCCCCAACCTCGGGGGGTCAGGTGTCAGTCATTCGGAAATCGAACCCAGCATACAAGCAGCCTCAACTCCAAGCTAGCGTCAAAATTCATAGTATCACTAGAACCCCATTTGGGCAGTTCTCGATAAAAACTACAGGAAGACACACACGTATTCCAGTCCCCAAAAAAGTACTGAAACGATTTTTCTCCCACAAGCAAGAAAATACACCCCAAAAAATAAATACAACGCTCACGTTCTCGAACCGTAGAGGAAAGGCGCAACAAAGTATCCGAAAACAGGATGTCGGTAGCCGGGGAGAACGAGAACTCTGATGAGGAGTACTATGTAGACGAGTCCTTCGAAGAGGACTCCCAGTCCGAGGTCGAAGAGCAGCAGCAAGAGGAGGAAGAGGAGCTCGAAGACGAGGACGTGGAAGAGGAGGAAGTTGAAGAAGTGTCTGAGCCGGATCCAAGTGCCGTTCTGCTGGAGGAGAGCGACACGCAGAGCGAGAGCGATGTGGAGGCAGAGTTCCTGCGCGGAAACGTAAGTCCTGCTCCTCGCCAGGAGCTGACCATATCCCAGTTTAGCTTTAATGCCGCACCTGCGCCGCGCCCACAGCCGCACGCCCGTCGCCAACAGATAATGGCGGCCCGTTCGACCGGAGGAGGCTTCAACCGTGATCGCATGATGACCTACCCGAGCTCTTCGGACGATGAGGAGAGCCAGGTGGTCGTCACCAAGACGGTGGCCGAGGTAAATCAGCTCACTCTGCGCTTGGACACGGCCCAGGACGATGAGATGCCCTCGGTGCGGACTCTGATGCCGGGCAGTGCCCATGCCAAGACTGAAGATTACGACGAGGACGAGGACGGCGACGACGACGATGATGTCGAAGAGGTTGAGGAGGTTGAGGAAATTGAAGAGGAGGAGGAACTAGAGGAGGACGAGGAAGGAGCACAGAGTGATGGCTCCGCGGCCTCGAACCATGGTCACCAGTCCGCCGAGGAGAGCGACGAGGATGAAGCCACTGATGTGGAAGTGGAGCCACTTGAGGAGGATGAGCCCGTCGTCATGGTTTCGAAGGGGAAGCTGCCGCTGCCGCAGGAGGATCTCGTTTCGCTGGTGGATGCCAGTGACAATAGCAGCGAGCATAGCGTAACCACCATTGGCTTCGCCGGTGAAGAGACAGACGTCACCCTGGCGGATGACTCTCCTCGATTCCAGAAGCAGGTGAGCCAGGGGAAGGGATAAGAGAGTCCTCATTATAGAATCCTTATATTAATACCTAATTTTCTGTGCAGCGTCCAGAGACCAGAACTGAGCCCGTAACAGTGATAGAATCCAAGGAGATTGAGAAGGAGGATTCGGTTCTAGAAACCATTGACGAACCCCTAAAGCGCCTGAGTAGCTTCCTAGAAAACGCCGATCCCGGTCTTGTCGATCAGCCCGATACGACTACCGTTAAGTATTTGGAGCAGCAGATGGCCCAGATGTCGGAGATGATCATGAAGACATTCCGAATCAATGGCGGAGCCACCAATAGCCAGGCCTTTGAGCAGCTGGCCAAGGCCACGGAACTTATGCAGCAGCAGAGCCAGAGACGCGAGGAAAGCGAGTCCGAGATGGCATCGATGTCTGAATCCGTACTGACCAGTGCTCGTAGCTGTGGCGGTGGTGCCGGCCGGTCCCCCATGAGAATGCGCTATCAGCGCTCCCAGGAGGCACTAATCACCACGCGATCCTCCAAGCTGCCCCGGCCCAAGTGCAGGTGCCCTTCGGCATCAGAGCTTTTGCAGCAGGAACAGCAAATGAACCAAGGCGCGAGCGTGGGCGAGGAACTGCTAAGTCCTGGCATGGAACTAGGTATGGGAAGTGAGGAGAGCTACCTCTTGGACGAGTGTGGCCAGGGGGATGGGCTGATGCGCCACCCGCCACAGCGCAGACCGCCTGAGTTCAACAGGCGTGCGGCCAGCGGCACTCCAAGCAGCTTCACTAGCGACGGACGCAATTATCCAATCAACGTTTCGAACTCCCGCTGCTCCAACGATAAGGTCAAGTGAGTATTGCCCTCTTTTATTTAAAGATTAAAGTCTTGCTTAACTATTGCTCCCTTTTCTGAAGTTACAAAAACCTGGGCCGCAAAAGCTTCACCTTTACCAATGTCCAGGTGCGTGAAATCGAGCGCCAGAACCAGATCCTACTCCGAAAGATGATGACTGTAAAGCCCACAGCCGCGGTCAAGGCGAGCACCAGCTCCATAAAGATAGCAGCGAGTGCACCCGAGAAGGTGAGTTGTGGGCTTACCCCAGAATATCCTCCAAGACTGATTATTCGCCTTCCACCAGCAGCGTCAGCCGCCGCCCGCTCCGCGTCTCACCAGCGCTGCTGTGAACCGAAAGAAGTACCAGCGCCAGATCGATCTGGACAACGATGTGCTCAAGCGGAAGCTGGAGGCCATCGGCACCCGGCGCACTCAGTTCAAGTGACGCCGCCAACTGTGTTCATTATGTGTTTTAGAAGTGTTTAATGCGAATTTACAAAATTAAAATTAATTGCAAGTTGAGAAATGTATAAAAAACTGTATAAACTTAATATAATAATGGGCGTCTAAAATTCTCAAACAAGTTGTAAAATATTAATAGACTTAAGACAAACATTGTTCTTAATCCAGGAGTGAGAAATATAAAAATCTTTTACATAAATCTAAAGTTAATCTTTTGACTTGCACAACATATATTTTGTATAATAGGTGAGATTGTAAAATTGCAAAATAATTATAACAAAGATGAGTAGACATTAAAATTCGTATACAGAGCATGAAGAATTTGAAAACCAATCCCATTCTCACAAAGTCACCTCGTTGATCTTGGCTAGAAAGGTTTCGCCCAACGCCTTGACTGCTTTGAAGGCAGCCTCACCTTCCTGCTCCTTGAACTCCTTCTCGTTTTGGAGCTTCACTTTCTCGCGCTGCTCCAGATCCCGATAAATAACCTGACCAATCTAAAAGGAAATAATGCTCTCTCAATAATTTGTTTGGCAAAAGGGGAACCCTTTCTACCCACATAAACATCGATGGCGGCATACATCAGCTGGTTCTCGTCCAGCGGAATGACATGCCACTTGCTCATCCGCACCTTCTTGCTCTTGTCCATGCCCTTCTTGGCTATGAAATTTGCCAAACGCTCCAGGCTCCAGCGTCCGCCGGTCTCGCAGACCTGATTGCACCACACGCCCAGGTCCACGCATTTCTCGATCAACGGTTCAGCGGAAACCTCGGGAAAGTCGCGGGCCAATTTGCGGAAGTCACTGGAAGATTTACGAATTACTTACCAATCTATAGATATTATTAATTAGTGGACTTACGCCTTAATGTTGACGCCATGCAGGCGCACCTTGGGATGATTGATGAGGGCCATCAGGGCCGCGGGCAGCTTCTTCAGGTTGCTCAACTGGTAGACGTAGCAGCATTTCTCATCCACACAGATCTGGATGACGGAGGACTTGCCGGGCCCGGTTTGGAAGGAGAAGGGCCACTCCATGTCAAAGGCCATGGGAACCACTTCCTCCGTTTGCTTGTCTACCCATTGCCTAAAGGATAATAAAGAAATTGGTTCGTTTCTTAAGGGTTCTAACAAACTACAAACTTACATCACTTCATCAGCAGATGCGGCTATATCCTGGTTCTCCGTGAAGTACTTGATGGCTCCCGTGTACTTGATAAATGGCAATTTTTTCTTTTCTTCCTTTTCTTCCTTCTCAGGGGATAGAGGTCCATCTTCAACCATGGAACGCGTGCTCCTCGTGGACCTGGTGCTCCGGCGCTTGGGTGGATTCTCGCTCTCCGCTGTATCCTTTTCCTCTTTCTAAATGTGAATACTATAAGTACAGCACTTTGTTTAGAGAAGAGTTTTTCTTACCACTTCTGGGGTATCTAAATTCTTTCGCTTGGCAGCCGCCGGCCTGCCTCTCGGCTTGCTTTGCTTCGGGGTATTATCATCTTTACTATTTTCTTTATCCTTCAACTGTAGTGATAAAAAAACTAGTAATGTTACTAGGAATAGTGAATTCAAGCACTTACCGCCTTTGGTGTTTCTTTCTTCGCTTGTTTGAGTGGCATTTTGGGCGTCTCCTTTTTAACGGCCGCTTTCGCCTACACAATTTAATGAAATTTAATTTCGCCCTTCAGGGAAATAGTTAGTTCACTTACCTGTTCGGGCATTTCATTGATTTTTGATTTAATGGGCATTTTAATTAAGTATTTGTCCATTGATGTGGAGTTCTGTATGTTTTTCTTCGTTGGTTTGTTTTATTAATAATTCCCGCCAAAAATATAAAGTGGCAGTAGTACAAAAATACCGTAACTTTCTTTTAAAAATCTACCATTTAAAGTTGGCTATTTTCAAGCTAGAATTAATCTATTTTAATATAATAATATTCGGGTAAATTTATTTATTTTGATTTATAACTAGTTCAACTTAATATTTTTAAACAGTTTTTATTAAATATTCAGTCTTTTAGTATTTTGTTTCCTGTTTGAAAAATATACTGAGTCTACATTGCCTGGGTAGATTCTTTGACTGGGCTGGTCACTCTAAATCAAAAAGCCGCATTGGAGCCAAAAACATTTTTGTTTATATTCCAGATTCGCCAATTATCGCATTAAATCATGTCATCGGCAAAGGTATCCACACACTACATATCCGAGAAGGTATCAAAAGTGCGCTGGCTGCCGGAACAGCTGCAGCAGAGCGAACGGTTCGTGACCGGCAGTTGGGACATGGACAAGAATTTCGTGAGGCTCTGGAAGCTGCAGGCGAATCAGCATGCCAGCGGCACGGACGCTGTGGAACAGATACCGCGCTGCATGGACAAAGTAGCGATGGAGGATGATGTGACTGCCATGGAGTTCGTGGACAAGGACACGCTGGCTGTGAGCTGTGCGGATGGTGAGTCCTTTGGGTGCTTAACTTTGAGTGAGTCTAAATAAGTAACAATATATTCATATACAGGTCATCTCAGTGTGATGAACGTTCAGCGAGCCGTGGAGGAGGATCAGGTGCAGCGCATTGCTCGAAGCGCTCAGCTGCACTGTTTCCAGCGCACTCAGGAGCCAGCTCCCTGCACCGACCTGGCCATCTACGGTACAGATATTGCCACCTGCGGCGAGGATGGATGCGTTAACATCGTCTCCGCTGAAAATGTTCGTCAGGTGAAGCGCACCATTGAGGCGGACAGCATGGCCCTGTTCTCGTTGTGTTACATTAGCCAGCAGCAACTGGTCGCCGCCAACCGCATGGGGGTTCTGCGCATGCTGGACGCCCGAGTAGCCACCGAGGCGCAGCCCAAGATCGGTCTCATGCTGGCCTGCCGAGATGACAAGTCCTCGAACTATGTCTCAGCGATAACCACACATCCCAGCCAGCAGCACATCCTGCTTTGCGGCAGCGAGGAGGGCACCATAACGGTGTGGGATCTGCGCAACCTGGAATACCCAGCCTCCTATATTAGTGCCCATGACAGTCCCATCAATGAGATTGGCTTTCATCGCAAGGATACCACCAAGCTATTTACCGCTGCCGAAGCGGGCGAAGTGTGGATGTGGTCTGAGAACAGAGCTTACGGCAGCGATGCGGGCCAGAAGGATGGGCATAGCCCCTGGCTGAGCGGTGATAGGGTGCGTGCCCTGGTTAATGTGGCGGGCGTTGTCACCAACACTCGCAAGGCTATGAATTCCTTTGATGTCCACGGAAGCCGTTTGGTCTGCGGCGGAGATACCGAAGCCGTTTACATAGTCGATAATATTGCCTGAATGTTATGAGTTTTGCAAATTATTTTCTTATATTAAACTAGAAGTGGCCACTTGTTATACATTCTATTTGTTTTTATTCAAACATACTCCCTTTAGCGGTTGGATATATCCCTCAATTATCTTGCAAAGAATTCGATTTTTGTTTCTTTAAAATGTTATATTTGATTTTATTTCGGTATACGCAAAATTGGCTTAGATCAAAGCACCTGTCTTACTCTTAGGCCTACAAGCTATAATTAAATATATTTTCATTATGTGTCTTTATGTATGTTTTGGGTGCTGCTGTGTGGTTGTTGGTCGTCTCCTGACTCGTCCTCATGTCCGTACTTAAATCCTATTTCGTTGGCTAATTTGGAATAGATTTATGCGTGTTTTTTTCAACTACATTATTATACCATGAATAAACTAACTTGGACTCGATAATTAGTATTATTCTAGCGAAATATATAATAAATACATTAATTATATTTACAATGATGCCCTAGGGCCTACATTTGTTCGCTTCTCCGCGATTCAACTGAAATTTCAATTTGAGCATTTTCATCTGCATTTGGGACCTAGGAAAAGGGTATTACGAGTGCCACAGAAATCGCTTTTATTTTGACATATTTTGAGCGGGTTAATAGATATTAATATTAAGGGTCCCAGAATTAGAGTAAATGTTTTTAATTACATTTTGTTGCATACTTTTGGGCAGGAGTTTCAGTGGGATTCAAGACTGTAACGATTTCTGTGGCACCCCTGTTTAAGGATATATTTTGCCTTGACTATTGCTGGTTTTAAACATTTTAAAGGAACCTAAATAAGTTTTTCTTTAGGATTATCTAGTTGGAATACCCTTTTGTCTTAGATATATTCCAACTTATATGCTTTAATTATTTAATGTTCCATTGAATTACCTCAGAGCTAGTACCTGGTAGATACTACCTATATATTATTAGATTAATCATTCTCCCTATGGATCGGATCCCTCAGATTCAAGGCCCCCCCTAGTAGAATCGTTCGAACTTGGGCGGCTTGTTGAGTGCGCAGAAATAATACCCTGAATAGTTTTGTGTGGCTCCGGGTGGAGTGTAATCGCCGATGCTGTAATTCCCGTAGTCGTAGTTGCCCATGTGGGCGTGATGATGGTGATGCTGGTGGTGCATATGATGTGGATGGCCGTGTGGGTGTGTGTGCGGGGGGTGGTAGTGCTGGAAACCGCCTGCACTGCGTGGCTTTTGTCATGTGAGGAGGCTGTTGCCCCCACCGCCGGCAGTTCCTCCTCCAACTCCAGTTCCACCATTGCTGCCGCCACTGCCATTGTTGTTACTATTGCCGTGGACGCGCATGTGCCGATTCAGGTTTCCCGATTGCGAGAATCTATGGTGGATGATGGAAGGCAATTAATTAAAGTACAATTTTCATTGGTTAGATTTTTCATTAAAGTTTTTTTGGGTAAAGAAAAGGTTTTTCAAGTGATTTATAACTTTAAAACAATCATGGTTTTAATCATTAACAAACCCCTTTTATACTAGGATTTGAAATCAGTTAAAATTACGTTCAAAAGTATGCTACAAAATATTTTGGTCGTTTAAACCAAGATGCTATTTACTTAAAAATCATTTTATAAATCGTATTGTTTAGTTAAGAGCCCCTTCAGTTGTGATTTTAGTAAATTGTTATTCCTTTCTTAAAGCATTATTTCATAAAAAGTTTCTCTATAAGTTTTCGATACTATTTCCTAAGCAAAATATTTAAAGGATTTTTTATATAATCTCTACCTAAGATAACTGCTTTAAAATTGCATTTGGTAATTTATGTATCCCTTGTCTGGAAAACCATTTACATTGTCCTATTGCTGGCCATTGTCCGATTGAGTAATTAGAAATAGAACCTTCCTTCCACCAAGGACTCACCTGAGCAGGCAGAGCTTGCACTGGTAGGGCTTCTCGCCGCTGTGGATGCGCAGGTGCTTGGTGAGGGTGCTGCTGTCCGAGAAGGACTTCTTGCAGGAGGAGCAGCGGTACGGACGCTCGCCGGAGTGGGTCCGCATGTGCGTGGTGACGCTGGAGCTCTGCGAGAAGCGCCTGTCGCAGATGGGGCAGCGGAACGGCTTCTGGCCGGTGTGTGTGCGTACGTGGGCCGTCAGGTTGGCGGCCTGCGAGAAGCTCTTGTTACAGTCGGGGCAGCGGTACGGCCGCTCGCCGGAGTGCGTCCGCAGGTGGGTCTTGAGCGTGCTGGGACGGGCGTAGGTCTTGCCGCACAGCCGGCACAGATTCGGCTTCATCTCGCCGCCACTGCTGCCCTCATCGCCGTCGGGATCCTCGTTGCTGTCCTCCTCGTCCTCGAAGGCGGACAGGCTGAGGCCGAGAGCGGCTGCCTGGTAGCTGGTCGGGCTCTTGTGGGGCGGCGTGTATCCCTGGTTGCCCACTCCTGTTGGATAATACCCGCCCAGGGCGGAGCTGGCTGGTGGCGATGGCGACTCCTTCTCGCCCACGGTGAGCGGGGCCAGGGAGCCCAGCCCCGACGGAGCTGGTGCCCGGAAGTCCGCCGTAAAGGAGTACGTGGCCGAGGCGGGATAGTGGCCCGGACTGAGGAGCGGCGGGTAGAGCACATTTACAGCCGCCGCTGCTGCCGCCGAGGAGGAGTTGCTGGGCGGCGTCCAGTTCATCTGGGAGCACTGCATTGGCACCCCGCTGCCATCGGCTGCTCCGTAGCCGTGGTGCATCGTCATGTTCATGCTGACGTTCACACTCATGCTGGGATACATGGCCGCCGTCGGGGGCGGTGGAGGCGGAGCACCTCCAGCGGTCTCGTAGTAGCAGGCAGCTGCATTGCCGCCTCCGCTGGAGCCTCCGTTGCTGCCGCCATTGTTGCCGCTGCCGCTTTGGAGGAGCGAGTTGCCACCGTGCGATGCCTGGGCTTGGGATTGCTGCTGGAGCTGCTGCTGGTGGTGCTGCGAGTGCATCTGGCCGTGATTGTGGGAGTTGGGCGATATAAGCATTTGGTGGGGATGCACCGTGTACGAGAGCGAGGCCTGGTGCGGATTTCCGGCGGCAAAGTTATAGGAGGCGCCGCACGGCGAGAAGGGGAACAGGCTGGGCAGCGGATCAATGTCCAGGGGCGGCAGGCCGGGGAATGTGGAGGCCATCTCGTCGGTGCTCCAGTAGCTGGGATTGCCCGATGACCCGCCTCCGTTGTTGGTACTTCCGTTGCCACTGCTCGCCGGCGGTGTGGTGTTGATCTGGATGTGGCCGCCTCCGATACCCACGCCCACTTCCACGCCAACGCCCACTCCAATCGTGGGATCGAAGCAGCCGCCGCAGTCGAAGTCGCTGCTGGTGAGCGAGGAGATCGGCAGGGCGGTGTTGCCCTGGCAGGATAAGCAGCCGACGCAGGAAGCGGCGCACTCTTGCTGCGCAACCGGAAACGGAAAAGGGAGACCAACGGCCAGGGGTTAACAAAA